>CAUYTI010059729.1:0-17787 GCA_963575145.1 Galago senegalensis
CGCCCGCCACAACGCCCGGCTATTTTTTGGTTGCAGCCGTCATTGTTGTTTGGCGGGTCCGGGCTGGGGATTCGAACCCGCCACCTTAGGTGTACGTGGCTGGCGCCTTAGCCGGTTGAGCTATAGGCGCCGAGCCTCCAAAATTCTTATGTTGAAATCCTTACCCTGAAGGTGATGGCCACTAGGAGGTAGGGCCTTTAGGAGCTGACTAGGTCATGGGGGAGGAGCCCTCATGAATGTGATTAGTGCCTTTATACAAAAGCCTGAGAGAGACCTTTGCCCCTTCTACCATGTAAGGTCACAGTAAAAAGGTGCCATTTGTGATCCAGGAAATGGGCCCCAATCAGACAATAAATCTTCCTTGATCCTGGACATCACAGCCTCTAGAACTTGTAAAAAAAATTCTGTTGTTTACAAGCTACCCAGTTTATGGTATTTGTTACAGCAGGCTAAATAGACTAAGATAAGCTCAATCAGAGCTTTCTAAAAGCTCCAGGACAGAGGACCCCTGGCTTCAAACTTGATTGCCACTAGATGACATTAAATAGATGGTCTCTCATAAGTCATTATTTTTCTGTAGGCCAAGCAGGATGAATACATGTCATTTATGCCACAAGTCCTCATCTTATGTCTATGATAAAGAGATCACAGCTCTGTCTTCATGACCTCACGGTAGCTGAGAAGAAAGGAGACAAGAGCCCACTGCCTTCTTTTACCACTTGTGTTTCGTGCGAATAAGAAAAATATTTCCCAGAAATCCCTCATTCGTCCCTTGCATCTCCTTGGCCAAGCCTGGGTCTATTTCCACACTTAGACTGGCCACGGGGAGCAGCATGGCCACAGCGTCTCAGTCCAGCACCGCACTCACTGCTGCCCAAACAAGTCATGACTGGGTATGGCAAGTAAGAAGGCTCAGGGCTGCTGTGTTGGCAACCAACAGCACTTGCTTCAGTAGAAAACCAACAGCACTTGCTTCAGTTTTTGTGGTCTCAGCTTGTTAGAGTATAAATACAAAATAGTTTTATTTTTCCAGTAACTGACTCCTCACTGTGCTACTGGACCCCTGTTTCCTTCTAGTCGTGGAACCCCCAGAACAGTATCTCTGTCTAATTCCACAACTATGTCAACTCCAGTTATTTAAACAGCTTCACTTCATTTCTCAGGCCTTCCTCACGAATGCTTTAAAACTTCTATCCCGTCTGCAAGCAAAGGCCTCTTCTGCCTTGCCTGACCTAGGCTAGGTAAGTGACTCTTGGTGCTCAGAGCAGGGGGTGGGAGGCGTGGTCTCTATGCCCCCACACAGGCAAGGCTCCTCAAGGAGTCAGCGAGCTTGGGATGGCATCACATCATTAGGGTGTCTTCAGTATAAGCTGTGGGACTTTTGTTTGTTTCTAGGAAGGAAATTTGTCAACTAAGAGTTCTTTTTTTTTTTAGATAGTCTTACTTTGTCACCCTTGGTACAGTGCTATGATGTCACAGCTCACAGCAACCCCAAACTCATGGGCTTAAGCGATTCTCTTGCCTCAGCTTTTTAAGTAGCTGGAACTACAGGCATCCACCACAATGCCCAACTATATTTTGGTTGCAACTGTCATTGTTGTTTGGCAAGCCTGGGCTGGATTCGAACCTGCCAGCTCCAGTGTATGTGGCTGGCACCCCAGCCGCTGAGCTATAGGCACCAAGCCAACAACTAAGAGTCTTGACTGATATTGCCTGTGGTTGTAGTTTGCCTTTACAAGATAGGCTGGGATAGGTATCCAGTTGTACAGGTGGCATGCTGTGGGAGGCGTGAGCAGAGGGAAATAACAACCTAATTAGAGGAAAGGCAGAAAGCGTCTAGAAGAGGGGTCAGTTTGAGCTGGGCCTGATAGAAATCGGGAGGCTCTGCCAGATGGCTTTGAGGAAAGGCATTCTGAGCAGGAGGTAGGGCCTAAGCAAAGGCGCAGAGATGGAAGTGTCCGACTCTGTCCCCAGGGGAGTACTGTGACTAGTTGTGGGCAGGAGTGTGAGGTGAGGGAAGCTATAAGGCAGACCCCATATGCAGGGCTTGAATGCCAGGCCCAAGGGCATCCAAAGCCTCCACTCCCAGGCCCTTCCTGCTCTTCTGACCAGCCTGGATAGCTCTGGCATGCACAGCATTGTGCGTATTTGACTTCAGTCTCTCCAGACCTCTGACACACCCACTGATCTGTGTACACTGAGGACACTAGGCCCAGAGATCAGAAGTACTACCCTGAGGCTGCATAGTGAGTCAGGGCAAAGCTGTCACCAGGGGTCAGGGCTTTCCTTGGTACAAGACAGCTGAGTAGGATTTGTGTCTCTCAGGGATGGAACCAGCCATATGGGAGAGAGCTATGGAGGTGGGCAGGCACCAGGGGGTGACCGGAGTGAAGCAGGGTCAAGGCCAAGTCAGACTGATAAGGCAGGCAGGTTTGAGCAGACAGGTCCAAAGAGTAACAGGAATCATAAAAGTAACCGACACTGCTTGCCAGCTCACTTTCTAAAACAGAGTGCTTTTCACTGCATAGCCCTAAACACTTCAACATTCATTCAATATTTCTTTATGGTTCTTTTCTTTCATTTGTTTTTTATTATTTTAGACCTTTAGTTCAACACTTAATTTATTTCTGTCTTTGTAAATAAGTACTATAAAAGTGTTTAAGATTTACTGACTATCTGTTTCAGGCCATTTTAGAGAAAATTTTTATCAAAGATCAAGGGAGAGGCTCCGCACTTATGCCCAGTGGTTAGGGCACCAGCCACTACACCGGGACTGGCAGGTTTGAACTTGGCCCAGGCCTGCTAAACAACAATGACAACTACCCCACCAAAAACAATAGCCAGGCACTGTGGCAGGTACTTGTAGTCCCAACTACTTGAGAGGCTGAGGCAAGAGAATCACTTAAACCTAAGAGTTTGAGGTTGCTGTGAGCTGTGATGCCACTGCACTCTACATAATGAAACTCTGTCTCAAAAAAATAAATAAAAATAAAAAGATCATGGGAGAATCTTCTCAAATTAAGGTAAGAGGCAGTAGATTATTTTTATAAGTCAATGAATATAAGATTCAGAATTTTAAGATATAGATACTATATAAGAAGGGATTTTCTTTCTTATTTTCTTTTCTTTTTTTTTTTTTTTTTTGAGACAGAGTCTCACTTTGTCACTCTCAGTAGAGTGTCATCATAGCTCACAGCCACCTCAAACTCTTGGGCTCAAGTGATTCTCTTGCTTCAGCCTCCTGAGTAGCTAGGACTACAGGCGCCCACCACAACACCCAGCTATTTTTAGAGACAGGGTCTCAGTCTTGCTCAGGCTGATCTCAAACCTATGGGCTCAGGCAATCCACCTGCCTTTGCCTCCCAAAGTGCTAGGATTACAGGCATGAGCCACCACACCCAGCTCTAAAACGGGATTTTCTTTTTTTTTTTTTTGAGACAGAGCCTCAAGCTGTCCCCCTGGGTAGAGTACTGTGGCATCAGAGCTCACAGCAACCTCCAACTCCTGGGCTCAAGCGAGTCTCCTGCCTCAGCCTCCCCAAGTAGCTGGAACCACAGGTGCCCACCACAACGCCCGGCTATTTTTTGGTTGCAGCCATAATTGTTGTTTTGGCGGCCTGGGCTGGATTCAAAACCCGCCACCATAGGTGTATGTGGCTGGTGCCTTAGCCGCTTGAGCCACAGGCACCGGGCCAAGAAGGGATTTTCATTAAAGACTCTTTATTTTCAGCTCAGCGCCTATAGCTCAACCGGCTAAGGCACCAGCCACGTACACCTAAGGTGGTGGGTTCGAATCCCCAGCCCGGACCCACCGAACAACAATGATGGCTGCAACCAAAAAATAGCCGGGCGTTGTGGCGGGTGCCTGTGGTCCCAGCTACTTGGGAGGCTGAGGCAGGAGACTCGCTTGAGCCCAGGAGTGGGAGGTTGCTGTGAGCTGTAATGCCACAGCACTCTACCCAGGGGGACAGCTTGAGGCTCTGTCTCAAAAAAAAAAAAAAGACTCTTTATTTTCAAATCAAAGCAGTATTGTATAATAACAACTTACTATCTGTACTTTTTTCTCAGCTCTGTGATGGTGCATCTTCCCTCCTTACTGGTTTCAATGCTCTGAGTAGAGGTGATGAGCCCCTCTGGTAGGAAAGGGATACAATAAGAGGCTTGTCTGACGGTTAGCCCCATGGGCACGACCTGGTCACTACTTCTCTCCTTTCTACTTTTCTACTTCTTTCCTCTTCTACCTTCCTACAATCCTTTGTCCAGGATTGCCAGAGAAGTCATCTAACTACAGTTTTTCTTTCCCATTTGGAATACTGAGAGATGAATTTGGTCTATACGCTAATAGAAATATTGTATTACCAATCAGCAAAATGTAAAGCCCAGCAAATACCCCATGCTCCATTACATCTTACACCTTTTTTTTTTTTTTTTTTTTTGTGATAGAGTCTCATTCTATTACTCAGGCTAGAGTTCCATGGCATCAGCCTAGCTTACAGCAACTTCAAATCCCTGTGTTCAAGGGATCCTCCCACTCCAGCCTCCAGATTAGCCAGGCCCACAGACACCTGCCACCATGACAGGCTAATTATTCTGTTTTAGTAGAAGTAATGTCTTGCTCTCTCTTAGGCTGGTCTTGAACTCCTAAGGTCAAAGGATCTTCCCACCTCAGCCTTTCAGAGTGATGAGATTACAGGTTCACCAGCCATATTTTACACTTATTATCTCATGGGACTAAACATCTTGAGTCGTGTGTGTCTTGTTCATGTGACAAGTGACCAAGAATGACCACGAAGGTTCCTGGTCCACTTTCTCAAGATTCTCCAAGGATTTCTATCACATAGATATAGAACCTAGAACCAAGTGCCTTAATGAATTATCTCATGGAATTCTCATAACCTCTGTATGAGACAAATAGCATTTTATTGTTGTTGTTGTTTTTAGACAGACTCTGACTCCATTGCCTAGGCTAGAGTTCTGTGGCATCAGCCTATCTCACAGTAGTCTCAAACTCCTGGGTTCAGTCAATCCTCCTGTCTCAGCCTCCCAATTAGGTGGGATGACACATGCCTGTGATGTCACCCAGTTAATTTTCCTATTTTTATTTAGTAGGAATAAATGCCTCTTGCTCAGGCTGGTCTCAAACTCCTGAGCCTAAGAAATCCTTCTGTCTTGGCCTCCCAGAATGCTGGAATTACAGGTGTAAGCCACTATGCCCAGCCTCGATGGGGAAAATAGTATTAATAGCATCATTTACAGTTGATGCAGCTAAGACTTGTGACACATCTAGCTAATAGCAGAGTTGGACCCAAGTCTAACTCAAAACCTATGCTCATACTCATCATACTGTGTATTTTCCTCTAAGTACAGCTTTGGCTGCATCCCCTTTGTTTTCCAGCAACACTAATAAAGAAAGCATAACAGGATAAAATAAGGAGATTTTCTGCCAAGGTTTTTCTTTCCCCCACTTTTATAGTTGCTATAGCCTTGCATCCATTGGCTTTTACAGTGAATTTTTTATTCCAAAACTCTCTGCAGATCAAAAGCCAAAACCTGGAGGGCTTAAAGCACATTTTGTACCATAAACACAGTTGGGGGAAGAATTCATGATGATGTGAGAGGTTAGACACTGAGAAGGGGCTGAGTCATGGGAAAGCAGACTTTGGACAGAAACAAAATCCCCCCTTCTGAGACTGGAGATATAGTAGAAATTTGCTGGTTTGGGGATGTTCAGCATGTGACAAAGTCTCTCTTGGAGTGGAAAAGTCTGTACCTGTAACTATAGAGGCAGGGGAAACAGAATATCCTCTGTTCTCTTTCTGGACACTTCTGTGAAGGCTTGTGGCTAAACAGCTAAACAGATGTTCCTTCCCAAGAATCTGAGTCTGGGGAAGGTGACTCAAAAGTGTGGAGAGGAGCCAGAAAGATTCTGAATTGCTTGAGTAGTTCTCCTAAAGAAAGTAGATATGCCTGCGTTTCCTTGACTGAAACTGAATTTGGGCCTGCTCTACATAGAGAAAGAAAGTTACTTTTTTATAATCAAAATTGTGACAGTGGCCAGCCATGTACACCCAAGGTGGCGGGTTCGAATCCAGCCGGGGCCCACCAAACAACAATGACGGCTGCAACCAAAAAGTAGCCGGGCATTGTGGTGGGCACCTGTGGTCCCAGCTACTTGGGAGGCAGAGGCAGGAGACTCGCTAGAGCCCAGGAGTTGGAGGTTGCTGTGAGCTGTGATGCCACAGCACTCTACCCGGGGGACAGCTTGAGGCTCTGTCTCAAAAAAAAAAAAATTGTGACAGTGAAATATTACACACATGCAAATCAGTGGCATTGAAAGAGTGCTGTTTAATTGCATCTCATTTAATCTTTAAAAAGAAATCCTCTAAGTATCATTACCTTCATTTTACAGAAGAAGAAACAGATATGGAGGAGCTCACACCCGCAGAAAAGATGCAGTCAGTGGACAGTAGAGCCAGAACTTGGACTTGAGCTATGTGACTTCAAGTCCATGCTTCACACTCTTGACCTTTATGCAGTATTATAACTGTGATTCATCTCTAAACATCTGTTTGCGGGGGGGTGTTTTTGTGTTTGTTTTTAGAGATAGGGTCTCTCACTATGGTGCCCAGGCTGAGGGCAGCAGCTATTCACAGGCACTCACAGCGCACTGCAACATTGACCTCCTGGCTCAAGCAACCCTCCCACGTCAGCCTCCCAAGTAACTGACTCATCACCATGCCAGGCTCTAAACATCTGTGTTGATTTTTGCTTTTCAGTGCTCTAGGGGAGCTTTTAAAAATTTTTCCAGATGATTCAAAACTGTCAGTTAACCTTTTGTTATTTAGTTTTATTATGTTGTAGTCAGGAAATTTCACTGAATTTTTTTCTACTTTCAGGAATTTATTATGGTTTACTTTAAGGCCTAATATTTGGTCAGTTTTTGTATTTTTCCTATCTAAATTTCAAAATAATGTTACCAAGTATACATGGCCTCCGCATAAATTAAAAGACAGATAGTGTCAGACTGCATAAAAAGACCTAACATCATCCTGCCGTCTGCAAGCTGCCCATTTTTTAAATTCCTTTTTACTTCAAAATATGAATCAAGGGGATACAAGTGTATTTGTTCTAAGCATATTTTACAATGCTTAAGTCAGAGCTTGTGGTGCGCCCATGACCATAGGGTCCACTGAACCTAATAGGTAAGTTTTTATCCCACACTCACCCTCCTGCACTCTCCCCTTCTTCATTTCTCACCTCCTTTATATCGCTTTGTGCCTGCGTGTACCATCTATTCGCTCCCACTTATTAGTGAGAACACACAGTGTTTGATTTCCCATTTCTGAGATTCTTCACCGAGCATAATGCTCTCCAGTTCCCTCCACGCTGCTGCAAATGATGTTTTTTTTCATTCCTTTTTATGGCTGAATAGTACTCCATATATGTCACATTTTCTTTTACTTATTCATTTATTTATTTTTTAGAGACAGAGTCTCACTTTATTGCCCTTGGTAGAGTGCTATGGCATCACAGCTTACAGCAACTTCCAGCTCCTGGGCTTAGGCAATTCTCTTGCCTCAGCCTCCCGAGTAGCTGGGACTACAGGCACCTGCCACAACCCTCAGCTACTTTTTTGTTGCAGTTTGGCCCGGGTCGGGTTTGAACCCGCCACCTTTGGTATATGGGGCCAGCACCCTACTCACTGAGCCACAGGCGCCTCCCTATCTCACATTTTCTTTATCCATACAGAAAGAAAGGAATGTTTATATGCTGTGGGTGGGACTGTCCATTTTTAATATAAGGAAACAGGTTAAAAGTTAAAAGATGGTCTGCAGAAGCATGTAGGCTCAAAAAAAAAAAACCCAATAGTTAAAGGATAGAGTCATGGTACACATTTCTATAGTGCTTATTATGTAAAAACAGCTGTTCTAAGTATTTTACATGTAGCAACACATTTATTCTCACAACTATTCTATGAAGAAAATACTGTTACTATCCCTGATTTACAGCGTCATGTAGCATGTCCAAGGTTGTACATTA
The DNA here is from genome assembly GCA_963575145.1 of Galago senegalensis. Taxonomy (NCBI): domain Eukaryota; kingdom Metazoa; phylum Chordata; class Mammalia; order Primates; family Galagidae; genus Galago; species Galago senegalensis. The sequence goes on from CAUYTI010059729.1 coordinate 8,040, forward strand.
GTCATACAAACTTTGTATTTTGATATGTTATAGACCATGAAGTTGCAAGGAAGTTAGTGTACACAACATTGCAATAAAACAAAAAAAAATACATTTTTTGGCTATGTGTGTAAATTTTATATATATATATTTCCATATCACGCCAAATACCTAACCTTCAAAATACATCAAAATCAAGTTTTTATGCCACTAAAGCTGTAACTCTATAAAATATAAAAACAATGGCTCGGCACCTATAGCTCAACCAGCTAAGGCGCCAGCCACGTACACCTAAGGTGGAGGGTTCGAATCCCCAGCCTGGACCCGCCAAACAACAATGACGGCTGCAACCAAAAAATAGCCGGGCGTTGTGGTGGGCGCCTGTGGTCCCAGCTACTTGGGAGGCAGAGGCAAGAGACTCACTTGAGCCCAGGAGTTGAAGGTTGCTGTGAGTTGTAATGCCACGGCACTCTACCCAGGGGGACAGCTTGAGGCTCTGTCTCAAAAAACAAACAAACAAAAAAAAAAAAAATTAAATATCTGAAAGTGAAAAGGACACAAAATAAGGGGGCATTATTTGTAATTAACAGTGGGGCATTACTTATAATTAATAGTAGTAATTAGTATTTTATTAAGCTATCTGAAATTGATACCAAAAGGAGTTGTTTTTCTTTTTTGTTTTTTTTAAGACAGAGTCTCACTATGTTGCCCTTGGTAGAGTGCCCTGGCATCATAGCTCACAGCAACCTCAAACTCATGGGCTTAAGCAATTCTCTTGCCGCAGCCTCCCAAGTAGCTGGGGACTACAGGCGCCTGCTGCAACGCACAGCTGTTTTTTGTTGCAGTTGTCATTGTTTAGCTGGCCTAGGCTGGGTTTCAACCCACCAGCCTTGGTGCATTGTGGCTGGTGTTGTAACCACTGTGCTACAGGCACCAAGCCAAGAAGTTGTTTATCTATGCTAAATATTTTCTTTAAACACAATTGAAATATATTTGCGTTTATCAATTTCTATATGAAACATTTGATTTTTCTTTTCTTTTTTTTTTGGAGACAGTCTCACTTTGTTGCCCTTGGTAGTGTGCCATGGTGACATAGCTCACAGCAACCCAAACTCTTAGGCTCAAGCAATTCTTCTGCCTCAGCCTCCAAGTAGCTGGGAACTACACTCGCTTACCACAATGCACAGCTATTTTTAAAGACGAAGTCTCCCTCTTAGTCAGGCTGGTCTTGAACCTGTAAGCTCAGGCAATCAACCTGCCTCGGCCTCCCAGTGAAACATTTGATTTTTCAAGTGAAAGCATTTGGTAGTTTTGCCAGTACAAGAGCCTCACTGCCAACTTGGTTGTATATTTCAAAGAAAACACCTTGGGCAAGGAGTTGGGCCCTGGAGTGATGTCTTTTGCATTGTTTTTATTTATTTTTAATTTCAAAATATTAAGGAGGTACAAATGTTTTTCTCACATGGACAGTTTTTGTAATGGTTGAGTTGGAGAGGTAAGTGTGCGCATCACCCAACCAAATAGTGCTCACTGTACCCAGAAGGTAGATTTTTGCTCATCCCCTCCTCCCTGCTTGTTTTCTAAGGACTTTTACTTCCCTCTGTGTACACTTGTGCCCTTTGGTTAGTTCCAGTTTATTAGAGAGCACATGTAGTGTTTGTTTTTCCATTCTTGAGTTACTTCCCTGAGGATGATGGTCTCCAGTTTCATCCAATTTGCACAAAAGGCATTAATCCATCCTTTTAATGGCTGAGTAGTACTCCCTGTGCCAGCTGTATCACATTGAGAAGTTATTTGACCTTAGCCACAGAGTTCTTACGTATAAAATGCAAATAATTAACTGTTTCACAAGGTTATGCCAATGAAATTATGAGCACAAAAGCATGTGTAAACTGTAAATTACCATGTAAATATTAGCTATGATTATAGCTTCATCTACCATAACATCACAAAAACATCATGGACTATGGGGAACCCATTTTTTTTCTCCACATGTAATCCTCTGTCACACAAGCAGAGGAGACTTTCTCCATTTGCTTCTTTGTCTTTATTTTTCCCTTTTTTTTTTTGTGGTCTGCAACACAGATTTGACTATCTTAACTATTGGTGTTCAGTTCAGTGGTATTAAGCACATTCATTTTGTAGTGCAACTGTCACTACCATTCATCTCCAGAAATCTTTCCATCTTGCAAAACTGTTACTCTACTTATAAAATAGTACCTCCCCATTCTCCCCTCCTTGCTTCCTTGAATCTTAAGGTAATTTAGAATTCGAATGCTGCTCCCACCTTATCCCTAACACAAAATTCATTGCCAACTAGAAATGTAATAGTGGTAATCTCAGTTCCATCTGCTACTCCGTTGGTTTTGGTCCTGGCAAGATAAACAGAAGATATGGTGAAGAAATACTGTAATGTAGAATTTGCATAAGAGAAATTTGCAATTCAGTTATATGTAGTAAGTCAATCTTATTATTTTGCAAACTTTTGGACATAATGATTCTTCTGGAAGTATATTCTAGGAAATAATTGGGGGTGTACACAAGGAGTTATCTGATAATAGCTAAAAAATGTAAATAGGTCTCCTAAATTCTCATCAACGGCAGATCAGTTTAATAACTGATGATATGTACATACAGTGAATAGTACATAACCACCAAATATGTCATCATAGAATATTATTTAAAAATATGGCGTGTGGTTATGCTGTAGTAATTAAGGTAAAAAAATTACAAAGCAGTATGTGTACTGTTTGGATATCACCTAATTGATATTATGCCAAATAAGTAATAAAAATAACACATATGTTTGTATGTGTGTGTATACATCTATACCTATATGTGTATGTGTGTGTGTGTGTATATATGCATATCCATGAAAAGGCCAGAAGGTATACAGTAAAATGTTAATGGCAATTAACATTCTGGATGGCAGAATTATTAGTGATTTTAGTTTCTTCTTTGCAATTTTTTCAATGACCATACATTACTTTTCTAATGAGGGACAACATTTAATTAAATAAAAACTCAGGCATAGGCCATCTATACAGTAAACCCTGCGATGAACTCTGAAGTATTTCAGCTATGAACACTTGAGTAATTGGAAATGGGGAGGTCCATAAAAAGCAGCCACGGGTGGGGGGTGGGGGGTGGGCTAGTCTTTGAATGAAAAACCCAAAGAGCTTGTTCAGATCACATCGACTTTCACATTACCAGTACAATTAAAGCAAGTCACTCAGCCGGGCAACATGCCACTCACCCTGTGACACACACGTCACAGCTGTCTGCACGCTCACAGTCTCCACCTTGCTCAATTTGCACAGTTTTTAATATGAATATCAACTCTCTTTTTCATAAACCTAACCTATAAATGCCACGACCCCTCTGAGGGATTTCCCCAGGCTTCATTTTAGGCTCCACAAGAAAGGATGTAAAAGAGACTTTTCTTTTGTAAAGTGATTCTATAATTCTGTCCAATATCCATCATTTTCAAGGCCAAGTAATCATATTTAATAGATCCTAAATTACATTCTGTCAGGCAAGGATTCCCTTGATGATATTAACCAGAGCACAGGACTGACAGTCAGAGGCCTGAAAGTAAGATATTGTTCTACATGGGGCTTACAAGCTTTGCTGCTCAGGGGTCGACCCCGCTAAGCCTGGAGTGGTGTGGGATCCGTGCCTTCCCCAACTTACCCACAAACCACCCCCAATTTCCTGTCCTAAAATCACTTGCAAAATTAAATAACTTGGCACACTTTTGACCCTTTCCTTTGAGGAAATTGCCATCATGAATTTATTATGTAATATTTTTACAACACTGCTCTGGCAAGACAGTGAGTGAGGTGTGTAAGAATCTACTCACGCTATCTCCACTCCAGCCCCTTGTAGGAAAACTGAAAGAGGAAAGCTGAATGAGGGGAGAAGGCTGGAGCAATGCCATGGTGGCCTGTGCCTCTCCTCTGAGTGTTGCTGCGTTTCAGTGTGAGGATCTTTTCCTGACAGAAAAGATTGTAAGGTCCTAATGCCAGACATTGAGGACAGGGACAGATTTTCCTTTGCAAAAAGGAGGACATGTCCGACCAAATCTTCATTAGGAGGGAAGTTCCTGTTGCTTCTTTTTAGTGCATCCCTATGAGAGTGGCTTTGTTTGTGGATTTTATATCTCAAAGGGATTAAAGAATAAGAAGATATTGAAATAAGAATTTTTTCCAGCTCGGCGCCTGTGGCTCAAGCGGCTAAGGCACCAGCCACATACACCTAAGGTGGCGGATTCGAATTCCCCAGCCTGGGCCCGCCAAACAATGATGGCTGCAACCAAAAAATGGCCAGGCGTTGTGACGGGCGCCTGTAGTCCCAGCTACTTGGGAGGCTGACGCAGGAGACTCACTTGAGCCCAGGAGTTGGAGGTTGCTGTGAGCTGTGATGCCATGGCATTCTACCCAGGGGGATAGATTGCGGCCCCAACAAAAAAAAAAAAAAAAAAAAAAAGAATTTTTTCCCAAATTAAACAAAGTTTAAATTTTTTTGTTTTCATTTTTGTTTTGTTTTGTTTTTTTGAGACAGAGTCTCACTCTGTCACCCTGGGTAGAGTGCCATGGTGGCATCACAGCAACCTCTAGTTTTGGGGCTTTAGCAATCATTTTGCCTCAGCCTCCCCAGTAGCTGGAACTACAGGCACCTGCCACTATGCCTAGCTAGTTTTTGTATTTTCAGTAGAGATGGGTTCTCCTGGTCAGGCTGGTCTTGAACTCCTGAATTCAAGCAGTCACACCCACCTCAACCTCCCAGTGTGGTAGGATTACAGGCATAAGCACCACTGAGCTCTTGCTATGTGCCTAACACTTACTGGTGCTGTATATACATGGGTCATTATGAAAATTTTGAGATACAACAAAAATCAACAAATGTAAAGTCCGCATAGATGGAAACAAATTAAGCCTCCCCCCCGCAACACCAATAAGTTAAGCAAGAAGCACAAGGGACCTTGTCAACTGTGTTTCTTAAAAGTAAAACAATGGGCTCGGTGCCTGTGGCTCAAGTGGCTAAGGCACCAGCCAAATACACTTAAGGTGGCAGGTTCAAATCCAGCCTGGGCCTGCCAAAACAACAATGACAGCTGCAACCAAAAAATAGCCAGGCGCTGTGGTGGGTGCCTGTGGTCCCAGCTACTGGGGAGGCGGAGGCAGGAGACTCACTTGAGCCCAGGCGTTGGAGGTTGCTGTGAGCTGTGATGCCACAGCCCTCTACCCAGGGGGATAGCTTGAGGCTCTGTCACAAAAGAAAAAAAAAAAGTAAAACAATGGACAGTAACATAGTCTGTCTCAAAACGTTTGGAGTGACCCACGTTCATGAACTCTTTTCTTTCTTACGAAGGCTCTGTAACCTACAGATATACTTATCTCAGTTTTAGAGATGATGCTTATAAGACAGCCACTTTCTTCTCATTTGTAAAGTTTTGGGATGGCTTGGGCTCCAACAATCTGGGCCGCTCTTGAGTTTATGATAACTTACCTCACCACAGAGAATTGGTTGTCATTGTTCTGGGAAAAATAATCCCACTTAGTTGCTCAAAATTTAAAGAGTTTTATGCATCTTGAAATTCTTGCCTACAGAAAAACTATTAAAATACACATGTGTAGCCCGGCACGGTGGCTCACGCCTGTAATCCCAGCACTTGGGAGGCCGAGGTGGGTGGATTGCCTGAGCTCACAGGTTCAAGACCAGCCTGAGCCAGAGTGAGACCTAGCTGGGCAAATGGGCGGTGCCTGTGGCTCAAAGGAGTAGGGCACCAGCCTCATATGCCAGAAGTGGTGGTAATGGCGGGTTCAAACTCAGCCCTAGCCAAATGTAAAAAAAAAAAAAAATAGCCGGGCATTGTGGCAGATGCCTATATACAGTCTCAGGTCCTCTGGAGGCTGAGGCAAGAGAATCGCTTAAACCCAAGAGTTTGAGGTGCTGTGAGCTAAGATGTCATGGCACTCTACCAAGGGTGATCAAGTGAGACTCTGTCTAAAATAAATAAAAAATAAAATAAAGTAAAATGCCCAATTGTAGAGTGAGGAGGAGAGGATGATGGCGGCAGATGTTTAACATTTTAGAACAAGTATAGGATGATGATGAGCCTAAAGCAGCAGCAGAAGAAGAATAAAAATACGTGACCATTGTCAAGATACTTGTTTTATAATTTGGGGCACATAGACTTTACACGCAGGGACAAATTTTGTCTCCTTTCTGGCCAATTCTTAATTCTTTTTCCTTTTTTTTTTTTTTTAACTTCTCTTCCTTCTGTTTCAAGTCTCTGGGTTTCTGTGTCTATCTCATGCTCTTCTTTCCCAATTCTTTTATTTTTACTCACATTTCTGTTTTACTACCACTCTTTCTCTTATCCCTTCATTTTTTCCCTACACCTAAGAAAAAGTGAAATAAAATGAATCCAGCTTCTATGCCGTCCCTTTCAGTGTAATAAAACACAGGTGCAAAAGCTGAAGGACGGCCTGGGCTGGCTCCGTGATGACTGCCTCCGTCTTTCATCATCATTAACTTCTCTCGTTCTCTCTTCTCTACTTCCTCCTTTCCAATAAGTCACTTCCTTCTTTTCAATAAATCACCAAGGCTGAGATTTAAGAGCACTTTACCATATTCTGATACACTACAGTAGTTTAATTTTCGTATCAGTCTAACCCAAATTGGTTTCTCATTGACAGAGCTCAGCTGACACCTCTTTGCCCGCTGAGTTCGCCGAATGGAAAATGTCAGTAAAACCTGTATTATCATTTATTTCCACTGTGGAAATATTAAGCAAGCTGGAATGTGGTGATTTCTTTAAATATTTTTTTATCATAACACAATGATTAGAATAACGAAAAATTCACAGTTTCCCTGGGAATGAGCTCAGGTTTCAAAGACAGTCATTATTTAAAATCTGACCATCGGGTCTCCAGTGAACTTCCATGATTTATTTTCCCTGGACCTGCTAATACACTACTTACCTTCTTCTCAGTGCTACTGTTATTTCTTAGAAAAGAGTTGGCACTCTTTTTATCTTTTAATGGGGGTTATTTTTAAATGAGGTTCTCCATTTTTAACTGCATTGAATAAACAGTGACAGCCACTTGTATTTGTCTCACATTTTCTATTTTCTAGAGAACTTTCACAGCATTATCTATTTAATCCTCATTAGAACACCAGACACCCACCAGGCACCATGATGGGCATTGTGGTTTAGATGAAAACATTGCACGGCCCCTTGCTGGACAGGCTGGGAGACGTTCTGGGAACGTGTGAAATAATTCCAGACAGAATAATGTATTATGAGTGTCAGCAATTATACTGCCACAAGGAAACTGGGTACCAAATTATTAAGTATATTGTCCTTTGATAGTATTTATCACATATTTTAATTTGATATATTGATTCAGTCAGCTTCTACTAGGTTAAGGAAAAGAGCTGATGTCTTATTGATCTTGGTCTTCCCAGCATCAAACACAGGGCCTTGAACAGTATAGCCAGTTACTCTTCAATGAATTAATGAATGAAATGGACACACACACACATTTAATTGAGAATTCCAAGAAAGCAGAATCCTCTATACAACAGGGAAAATAAATGAATTGGTTTTGGTCAACATAAGTATTATCTTTGTGCTAATACAAAGCCAGTATACACACTAGGTGGCCCCATTACTTTCCAATGTCGTATGGATATGAAATTGTGATGGTCAAGGTCAGATGCCTAAGAAGGATCAAATTTCCACATTTGCTATCACTTTGAGGATGAGATCTTTCAGATGTTTGCCTACCACCATCCTAACTATATTTGATTGCCTATTTGGGGGGCCAAAGGATAACTATTTGACATAAAACAGGAAAACATGGACTCTTTTGTTGTTGAGACAGAGTCTCACTTTATTGCACTTAGTAGAATGCTGTGGCCTTACAGCTCACACAAACCTCCAACTCCTGGGCTTAAGCTATTCTCTTGCCTCAGCCTCCCGAGTAGCTGGAACTATAGGCGCCCACCACAACGCTCGGCTATTTTTTTTTCTTTTTTTTTTTTTTATTGAATGGTAACTATGTACATTAATGCACTTCCTCGGCTATTTTTTGGTTTCAGTTCGGCTGGGGCCAGGTTTGAACTCACCACCCTTGGTATATGGGGCTGGTATCCTACTCACTGAACCGCAGGCACTGCCTGAAAACATGGACTCTTAAGTTTTCTTTCTCACATGTACCTAGCAGCAAAAGAATCTGGTCAAATTTCTAACCTGGTTTGATTTTTCACATTCATTCTTTTCCTTTGTTCTTTGCTATGTCAAGTGCTGGACTTTCTGGAGGTTTACTTATACAAACACTGAAAGCAAGATGACAGAGCTGTGCTTTTTTGTGAAGACTGGCTGAAAAGCTCTTTCATCTGATACCCTTTTTTCCAGACAGGTTAGAAGAGCACCTTTTAATGCCAATGCCAACGACTTTGTTCATGACACATCAATTTAGACACGATGTTTATTTCTATTCCTCTGCTCCTTACCCCCCATCCCCACCTCTTGGCTTTGGGGGTTCAGGGGTGAGGATGGACGTGGGCCTTAATCAGAGGGGTTGATGAGGAGCCCCAGGCCATCTCTGGGTTGATCTTCTTGTTGTCTTTACTAGGATGAGCTTTAGTTATTTCCCCCTTGTTTTAGGGTGGCTGGGTTTTCCGTGGGGAAGCTGACCTGTTGCTGGGTCTCCCTGTAGCTGGCTGTGTGCCTGGTCCCTCCCACAGAGCCCTCTGCTAGTGGCCTGCTCTGTGCCCACCTCGGTGGACACCTGCTCTCTCCTTCTCAGGAGTCTGCCATGTGTCTTCCTTGTTCTTTCCCCCTTGGCTGATGTTTGGTTTTAGCCCCACTTCTTAGACTGACACCTCCTGCCTTAAAACAACTGTCCTCTGGTTAACATTTCCTGTGTGGATCTCTGACTCTCCCCACACTCTGAAAGGCTTAATTTTTCCCACCTGGTTTTAGCTGTCTCAGTTTTTCTGGCTGCTCCACTCAAAAAAAATTTTTTTTTGAGACAGAGTCTCACTATGTTGCTCTCAGTAGAGTGCTGTGGTGTCATAGCTCACAGCAACCTGAAACTCTTGGGCTCAAGCGATTCTCTTGCTTTAGCCTCCCAAGAAGCTGGGACTACAGGTGCCCACCATAATGCCCAGCTATTTTTCGTTACAGTTGTCATTGTCAGTTAGCTGGCTTAGGCTGGGTTTGAACCTGCCACCTTCGGTGTATGTGGCTGGCGCTGTAACCACTGTGCTATAGGTGCTGAGCCTGTAGAAGGATTTTCTATAGTTCTTGTTTCTTACCAGACTCTCCCCATGCACTGTATATGCTCCTTGGCTGATGGTAGAACATAGGAAAGGAGAGGAGGTGAGTGGCAGCTCACCTCTCCCTGTCTCCTGCTTGCCCATCACCGGCCACTGTGCTCTGTTGCAGTTTCCCCTGTACACGAGCACCACCCTTCATACACAGACCACATCGATCAAGGTCCCACAGAAAACAGAAGACATGCTCAGGGCTCGGCGCCTATAGCTCAACCGGTTAAGGCGCCAGCCACATACACCTAAGGTGGCGGGTTCGAAACCCCAGCCCGGATCCGCCAAACAACAATGACGGCTGCAACCAAAAAATAGCCGGGCGTTGTGGCGGGCGCCTGTGGTCCCAGCTACTTGGGAGGCAGAGGCAAGAGACTCGCTGGAGCCCAGGAGTTGGAGGTTGCTGTGAGCTGAAATGCCACGGCAC
>CAUYTI010059730.1:0-11725 GCA_963575145.1 Galago senegalensis
GGAGGGAGGGAGGGAGGGAGGGAGGGAAGGAGGGAAGGAAGGGAGGAAGGGAGGGAGGGAGGGAGGGAGGGAGGGAAGGAAGGGAGGAAGGGAGGAAGGGAGGGAGGGAGGGAAGGAGGGAAGGAGGGAGGGAGGGAGGGAAGGAAGGGAGGAAGGGAGGGAGGGAGGGAGGGAGGGAGGGAGGGAGGGAAGGAGGGAAGGAAGGAAGGAAGGGAGGAAGGGAGGGAGGGAAGGAGGGAAGAAATGAAGGGAAAAGAAAAGAAGGAAAGAAAAGAAAGAAAATCGCCCCCTTAGAGAATGAGGAGGCTGGAAGAAGCTTCTGGGAGTGTGGGGACTGAGAGACAGAAACAAACTTCGCCCTTGGTGATTTTCCTCTTTGGATTTTATAAGCTGGTGCCGTTTCTAAGTGAAATCAGACCCATGCGTTCCTAATTCATGTACACACTGGGGAAAGGTTTGTGCATAGGAAAGATGGAGATCCCAGAGGCCCATTTTGGTTGATTTAGCAAATCTCTTTCAAGCTTTTTTTTTTCATTAGGAAGCAGAAGTTGCCTGTTCATAAACCATGTTACACGTACATCCTCATACCCCTACTAGTTTCAAATTCTCTCTCTCCAAACCTAAAGACTGAAATAGCCCCGCGAACCAAGACTGTGGGAACACTATTTCCCTTCTCTCAATTTAGCAGATGCTGGGGAAGGAAGGGAGCCTGGGGAGAACGTGCAGGATCTGGTAGGACATGGACCAAGTGTCCCTTCTGCCCAGTGATCCCGCACCCCTGCAGGGTCCTCCTTCAGCCACACAGCCCCTCGCCAAGAAGTGGTGGCTGCAATACCCATCTTGTGCCTGGGTTTAATTTTGGTTTACAGGGAGGACCTTGGACTATAAGTGAAAATCCACAGGGAATGAGGCGCCCTGAGACAGGTCATTGGTTTCCCAGCCTCTCTGTTGCTCGGGACCTTCTGAGGAAGCTCTGCACCCCCAAAGCCAGATGCAGCATCAGGTGCACAGAGCACCAGAATAGGAGTCCAGAGACTTTGCTGGTGGCCCCAGCTTCCCAGTTACTGGCTGTGTGACCTAGGCCAAGTCACTGGACTGCTCACCCTGTTTCCCTCTTCTGTGAAATGAGTTTAATGACCCCGACTAGCTCACATAAACTGCTGGTAATGGACATGAACATTCTTTGTCCAGCCCCTTGGAAAGGTGAGGTGTTAGGGCTGTCTGAGGTTATGTCACTAGCACTCGTAATTATAAACCTTTTCAGGGCAAGGGGTACTACATCTCCCCCAGTAACAGTCTCCTACCTGGGAAGTTCTTGATAACATCCAACCTGAACTGCTTCTGAAACAATGTATCTTTCATGTCATAAGTGGCCCTGACAGGAATGTGCGTGATTGATTTGTTCCGTTCCATGTGCACACCCCACCACAGGACAATGAACTTGGCGTGGAAGAGGGGGGCAGGCGTCTGGGAGCCTCCCCGTCTGAGGCCTCGACCACACGGAACTCTGAGCAGCATCCCAGGGCCATCCATCGCCCAGCGAGGCACAGAGGAAAGTGGGACTGCTGGAAGGGTGTCTCCACTTTCCTCGTCAGAAGCAGTCTGAGCAGCTTTGACTGTTTTTTAAATCAACGGATGTGAAAACCCCCTCAGAACTCAGGTTATGAAATGCGTCATTTTCATCTGTGAAATTTGCCCCCACTGACCTCACATCCTCCCTGAAAATGGGGGGCTTTCTCACCTTCTACCTCCGATTTAATCTGCATCTGATGTGCTGGCAGACCTCAGACCCATCTGCATCTCTTGGAGCCATTTCCTTCCACTTAGGAGTGAATGATTGCTCCAGGAAGCCAGGCTGATGGGAATAACACCTACCCCGTGTGGGTGCCTCTGCTTCTGTCTTGCCCTTTTGGGACCTTGCCTAGCAAATACACAGGCTCCAGCGTGCTGAAATTTGCAGCCTGTCTCTATCTGCACCCACAATTCAATCACACAACCCTGAGTGGGCATAAAACCTGATTTTCTCTCCTAATGACTCCCTTAACTGAGCTGATGGCTGCCCTCCCTCCAGGCCCTGTGGGTAAGCGTTGTGGAGTCTGACAACCCCCTCACCTCTTTGCCCCTCCTTTCTGTCTCTTGGAGGCAGAGGTGCCCAGATGGACACATCACACGGATGTGGAAGGGACAGGAGGGGGGCCTGCACGGTCCCCCAGGGCTCTCCCTCTCCTGCCAACCCCATCTCAGTTCCATTAACCTCTCTCTGCCTGTGCCGTGTTAATGGGCTGGGAAGGACAGATCACCCCTGGTGGCTGTAGAAAGGAGGGTGCTGCCACTTGTTGCCAACCTCAGTGTCAGCACATGGTGCTGGGAGGGCAGGACTGGGACCCAGGCAGGCCTTGGTTCGTGGCCTTGCCCTCCGCTGCCTGACAAGAAGGGTGCAGCTCCCTGGGGCGGCCTGGTGGGCAGCGGGCAGGAAAATTCCTCATGTTCATTTTCCCCTCCATTGATCCTCACCTCTCCTACTCAACAGCTAGAAGACTCCATAAGGTACATTTCCTAAGTGCAGAAAAAGAGCCTGTGAATAATAACCCCTTCTATTTGATTAACTCTTTCACATCTGCTGTCTGGATCTCTTAACTCATCAATGTGATCGTGAAGGAGGGAAGGCCACGTGGTGTGGACCTGCTGGACAAGAGGGGGGAGCTATTTGGCCAGGTGAAGCATCACAGCCGTGGGAGAGCTGAAATTAACCCCCCAGCGCCTCCACAGCTAAATTCCTCCTTGCCATCTCTCAGCATGGGACCAGCCATAGCCTTATTAACAGTGGCCATGCCCAGCCCAGCCCAGATCCCATCTAAACACTATGACCTGGGTGGACATGGGGCTGGGCATCTGACCCATGGGTAGCCAATTCATAGCTGACCAGAGCCCTGGGAAATGCCCAGGGGCAGAAGGCAATTTGCTCCCAGGCAGCTCAACCAATCAGGCGCTCTTAGTGCAAAAAAGACTAACAAAGCAACTGGTTGGGAGGGTAGGGTGGGGTGAAAAGACAGACGCCCTGAGAGCAGATGTTCCTGGTGGAGTTGGGAGAGAAGAGCCACAAGTTTTGGTTGTTGTGTTGCTTTGGAGAACCGCATCCTAAGAGCTCCCCTGGACGACTCCACCACCACCTCACCTGGTCTTCCAGCCCAAGCCCCATGAGGCCCCCTGCCACAACTCCTGTCCTGGGCTGTTACTGTAAATATGCTTGCAATGAATCTCCACCTTCTGGCAGGCTCTGGACCTGCCGGGGAAACAGCACAGGGTTTCATAAATTTGCCTGATTAGAAATCACATGGGCAGGGTATTAAACGTAGACTCCAGGGTCCCATTTCGGACCATTGAATCAGAATCGCCAGGATGGAATAGGATGTGAGCTTAATGAACACGCGCGTGGGCCTTATGGCAAACTTGGGAAACCCTGGTTTATTCCCATCCTCCTTAATTCATGCACTTGAGTCAGTTGAATTGAATGTGCAACAGTAAGTCGTTTAGAAAGGGGGAGAAAAGGACCATTTGGAGGGTCAGCCAGGCAAAAAAAGGAAGTCGTGCAAATCTTATAACCCCTCCACTCTCTCCCTGGCCCCAGGCAGGATATTTAACAGCTGGAGCAGTTGTAACCGGGAGGTCACCAGGTGTATGTGATGTCAGTGACCCTAGACCACCGTCTTTAGTTGTAAAAAAGAGAAAAGTAACCGTTCTAGGGAAGAAATCTCCAATTTTCCCCAAATGTTAATTTTCCTCTCCCCTATGTTAAGAATATTTTTAGCTGGACGCATAGCATCCTGTGATATTGTAAAATATATATTTGGTCTTCAACGCTGTTTCCTGGCACACAACTCCTGAAATCCTTAGAAACTCCAAAATGCTGGTCTTTTTAAATGCTAATTAGTTGACTGAGGGTTGGCAGTCCCTGGGGACCTTCTGGATATGGGCTGGTAGTAGGAAAGACCAAGGCAGGATTAGAGGGTTGGGACTTCCAGCCCCCAGGGCCAACCTCCATGGAGGGGAGAAGGACTGAAGGTCAAGTTGATCACCAGTGGCCAATGGTTTAATCAATCAGGCCTATATAATGAAGTCTCCATAGAAACCCAAAGGGCATAGAGGCTCCCCACCCCTTCTCCTATGCCTCACCCTGTGTATCCCTTCATCAATATCCTCTGTAATATCCTTAGGATGAACATGGGAAACACGTTTCCTTGAGTTCTGTGATCCATTCGAGCAAAAAGGGGGTTATGGAAACCCCAGCTTGAAGGTGATTGGTCAGAAGTTCTGGGTACCTCACTAGTGCCCAAAGTGGGGGCAATCTTGGGGTCCAAGCCCTCTCCCTGTGAGCTCTGATGCTATCTCCAGGTAGGGTCAGAATGGAATTGGAGGACACCCAGCTGACACCCACTGCAGAATTACTGGCTTGCTTGGTATATGGCCCAGGAGGGGGGAATCCCACATATTTCTTTCTTTTCTTTTTCAAAATGGAGTCTTATTATGTCACCCTCAGTAGAGTGCTGTGCCGTCACAGCTCACAGCAACCTCAAACTCTTGAACTCAAGTGATTCTCTTGCCTCAGCCTCCCAAGTAGCTGGGACTACAGGTGCCCACCACAACGTCCAGCTGTTTTTTTGTTGTTGTTGTCATTGTTGTCTAGCAGGCCTGGGCTGGGCTTGAACCCACCAGCCTCAGTGTATGTGGCTAGTGCCCTACTCACTGAGCTACCGGTGCTGAGCCGAATCCCACATATTTCATCTTACAATTCTGTGTTGTTTGTTGCGGTGTGAGAGCAAAAACATTTGAGTGTTTTCCTCAGTACGAAGTAAAGAAAACATTTCCCAGCCTTCCTTGCAGCTGGATGTGGCCATGTGACTAAGCTGGGCCCATGGGATGAGACCAAAAGGATGCAGGTTATGGGCGAGGGCTTCTGGAAAAGTGCACGCCCTCCCCTTTCCTATTCCTTTCCCACTGGCTGGAATGCAGCCCTGGTGGAGAGCCACCAAAGACCACGGTGGAAAGGGCCTGGGTTCCTATACCACATCACTATCTCACCAACCCTGTTATAGGAGTGGTTTCTATTTTGTAGAAACCACTATTCGTTTTGAGTTTGTTATGGTTCTATTACAGCTGAACCTGTATCTTAACTATCGGGTCTTAGTGCCATCTCCACTCAGAAGGTATGTTCCCCACAGCTGTTGTGGCAAGGCTCAGGGCTAGAAGCCTCTCTCCAGCCCTCCCATCTGTCAGAGCAGGGCCTGTGCCTCATGGGTCACTGTCCCTAGGGTCAGGACACCAGGATCAGGGGTTGTGGCCTCCCGCTCGCATACGCAGGTATTCTAGCACATTCTACACTGTAGAATGGACTATTTTTAAAAAATCCTTTCCTCTATTCATTTAATGACTATTCAGCAATAGTCATTAAATGAAATATACATAAGACACGGCCAGAAAAGAAACACAAACAGTGGAAACGTTCTTTTATTGAACCTCCTATATATATAATCATTCCAATAAAAGAATTTTTTTAAAGTAATATTTTAGGTAAATAATTGTCTAGTAATTAATAAGGGAATTTTAATAATGCTCAAATATTTGCCAGTGGCACAGTTTAGTCAAATACTAAAATGGCACAATTAGTCAGGTACTAAATTGTGCCAATGGTGTTATATTTAATCTTTTGTTGGATTCATTCTTTAGCTTTAAGACAATTAACAATTAATACCTTTGAAGGAATAAGAAATTCTAATTTTAAAGATTTTCTAAAGATAAGGTAAATCAAGAAATAATAGAGTTTTTAAAAGATATTTAAACTGGCTCAGTGCCTATAGCTCAACTGGCTAAGGCGCCAGCCACGTACACCTAAGGTGGTGGGTTCGAATCCCCAGCCCGGACCCGCCAAACAACAATGATGGCTGCAACCAGAAAAATAGCCGGGCGTTGTGGCGGGCGCCTGTTGTCCCAGCTACTTGGGAGGCTGAGGCAGGAGACTCGCTTGAGCCCAGGAGTTGGAGATTGCTGTGAGCTGTAATGCCACAGCACTCTACCCAGGGGGACAGCTTGAGGCTCTGTCTCAAAAAAAAAATCTATATATCTCCACCTGAGAAAAACACTCCAAAGTACAAATGAATCTGAACAAGAAAGGGAAAATGAAAGAGAAAGATGGCAGGCAACAAGTCTTACAATCTATAAATGCTGCTAAATTCAAATTGGATAATCGTAGGCTGACTGCAAATGTACAATCCAAGATCCCCAAAAAAGGATTCCTGAACTATAAGTTACAGGGTGGCACCTGTGGCTCAGTGGGTAGGGTGCCAGCCCCATATCTGAAACCAGCCCTGGCCAAACTGCAACAAAGAAATCGCTGGGCATTGTGGCGGGCGCCTGTAGTCCCAGCTACTCGGGAGGCTGAGGCAGAGAATCACCTAAGCCCAAGAGCTGGAGGTTGCTATAAGCTGTGATGCCACGGCACTCTACCAAGGGCGATAAACTGAGACCCTGTCTCTTAAAAAAAAAAAAAAAAAAGAAAAGAAATATAAGTTACACGCATAGCTGTAAGAGAATTTCTTAAAAATAAGCTAGACACAAACTACTGTGATGCTTCAATAATACTTGTAGGGATCTGAGTTAGGGAGAATGTTCCAGAAAATAATCCAATAAAACCTAAGGCCAAGGGTGGTAAGAATAAAAGCTTTCCAAAGATTTCATCTAAAAAAAAAAATGGAAAGGTTTATTATAGTAAAGATTCTAAGATTCTTAAATAACAGGAGAAAGGGGATAGAAAGAACATCATGGTAGGAGAAAGAGTATCTTATTTTCAAATAACAACAGAGAAATATATCTGATTACGAAAATGAAGAAAGGAAAAATAACTAATAATGTAATAAAAAGTTAATATAATTTTCAAGTTAACAAGGTCCCAAATTAATGCCAATGCAGGCAACACAGGACCTTTATGAAAGGAAAATTACACTACATTCTTAACCCCTGTCTACAGGGTTCACTAAGATGTTCTCGAATCAGAAGTCAGAGAAGATGGCTTTGGGAGTTTATTCTAGTTTGTTCATTTGGAGCTAAGTGCTAGCAATGTGGAAGAAACTGTCCAGAGTGAATGTCATGGGAAATGGAAGGAAAGGTCAGAGAGGGGATGTTATTAGCTTTTTATGACTCTTGTGTCCTCAGACTGAAACATAGAAAAATTACCTAATTTGTGAAAAAAACTGTCTTCAGCGAGCCATCTTCCAGGTTGGACAACTAACATCCATCCATGCCACAGTCCAACCTTATCAACTGATTTCACAACTAGTCATCAAACACCAACAGTCACACCTAGGTCCCTGAGGATGGGTGAACATGTATTTGCTATGTTCCAAAGCCAGAAGATCGTAGTGTGATAGTTTTGGGCATGACCTGCCATCGTGAAACAAAAAGGTTGCAAGTAAATAAATGGGCAAAAAGTAACCAACAAATTCAAGAGAAAGCAAGGAGAAAAGGCAATACCAGCATCAGACTAAAAAGAACTTAGCATTAAAGGCAATAAAAAGAATAAGAAGTACACAATATAATAAAAAGCATGATGTGAGAGACAGAAATAGAATAAATTATCCAAATCAGGCCGGGCACAGTGGTTCATGCCTATAATTGTAGCACACTGGGAGGCCAAGGCAGGTAGATTGTTTGAGCTAGGAATTCAAGACCAGCCTGAACAGGGTTGCTTTGAGGTTGCTGTGAGCTACGACATCACAGCACTCTACCCAGGGCAACAGAGTGAGACTCTGTCATAAATAAATCTGTACCAATCAAACAACATAGCACCTAACTCTAAAGATTTTAAATATTCAAAAAGAGCTTAATTATAACATAAGGCTTCAAGTATTTCTTATCTGGGGAAGAATTAGTAAAAGGAGTACAGGAATTGACTAATACTAGAAAAAAGTCAATTTTATAATTTACCAAGAAAGTGTTATAATTCTTAAATAGTGAAAATACCTTTGTTATTGTTGAAACATCCAAGAAATGTCTGGAAAAGTTAACACATGATGCTAATGAAGGATTAATAGACTATTTTTAAAAAGGGGTTTTACAGACTAGATTTTTTTTTGATTAAAATTCAATGAAAGCAGGAATAAATAACAAAAAGAACAATATGTATCTGGCTGAAAAGATAAAAGATGTATTTCTAAGTTACACAGTAAAATTCCACCAATATTTAAGCTTATACAGGCTGACCATGAAGTTACATCTTTCACAAATTAATCCTAAACTCTTTGCAGGATTTTTCAACCTCAAGCTTCAAAAAGCAACTTTTACTCCTGTCATTACAAAATTTAACTAACAGCTATAGGCAATCACATACACATACTTTTTTGTTAAGTTTTAGTACGCTAATCATCAGACATATTGTTTAAATTACTTAAAAGATTTCAAAACTAATTTTACATGGATTTCAAATGTTTTCTCTTGCTATACCCCAAATTCAGTTGTCTCAGATGGCTCATACTACTCTCTGCCTCTATACCACATCATTTAAAAAGGCCAAGGATGCTCTTTCCTTTTAAGGGGGAAGAAAACAAAAAGCCCTTAAGAAATGAATATTTGGCAGGAGTGTTTGTGAATTGTTCCATAATAATTGAAAGCCTGTGTGATAAGATTTAAAAACCTAATTTTATAACTACTGTGATGTCTGTACTTCAGAAATTCAATTTAGAAAATATTCACTGAATATACTCTAGTGCCTGGTATATAGGAAGGAATAAAATGAACAAAAGCTCAACAAAGAAAGGGATGCCAGGAAGTGTAGGAGGCAAGGTTCTCGCAGATATTATACTTCTGTTGAAAGATATCTCTTGATCTATTGTACCAGGTAGAAGATGAGCTTCTCAAATCATACACATTTTATGTATATGTTCCTCAGGCTTTCTTGGTTTTAGGATACTGAGATATTTAAATAAAACAGAGTCCCTTTCAAAAGCACAGAATGTTCCACATTTGGGATTTAATGCTTCCCTATCATTAGATTCCATCTTTGTTAGGTAACTGCCCCAGAAAAGCCCCTTCCCCAGAAAGCCCCTTTCTGCTTTCAACAGACCAAGACTAGTTGTCTCAGTCTTAAAGTCACAGCTCCTTTCCAAGCACAGGGAGTTGCCCTCTGAACAATAGGGAGTTGCCCCCTAAACATCTCCTTATCTCCCAGTCACAAAACTTACCTCATCTCCCTGTCCCAATTACCTGCTGAAAATTTCAAAGTTATGGGCTGCCCCTAACAGCTCTTCCCACCAGAGCAGTAACTCCTTATTGGCTATTCTCCCATCCCGTCGCCATTCTGAGACTTCCCCTAACTGAACCTATGTAAGGGTGCACTTTTCTTTTGGTCTCTCTCTCCTCCTCTCTCTCCTTTTCTCTCTTCCTCTCTCTCCCCTTTTCTCTCCTTCTTGGTGCTGCTCTGCAGCATCTCTCCCTCACCAATAAAGACCTTTCATACAGCCTTGATGGTCTGTGAGATCTCTGCCAGTCGAGTGCTGCCCTTTCAATCTTGACATCCACATGCAGAATACTAGGTAACTGGAATCCATAATGTCCACTTTATCCTTATTACTGATGTTAATTTTGATAAGCCAGTTGAGGGTTGGACAATTTCTCAACTGCCAACTTTAGTATTTTTCCCCTTTACTGGTTATAAGCTACCTACAGAAAGCTTTCATTTATGAAAATATCCTGCTTCTCATAAATTTTCTCTCTAGACTTAGCATCCATTGATTATTCTTGCTTAAGCAAATTGCTTTGGTGGCAAAATAATTTTTCAACTCCAAGATTTCTTCCACATTTACCAATCGAATGAATTCTTACTTTAGCAAAGTTTACAATTCATTATTGCCCTCAGGTGCTTGCACTGTCTCAGCTTTGGCCAGTGGAAGACCCTTTTGACACATCCCTTTTTGAGGGTGAGGTCATACTTCTCACTTTCTGGTATAAGCAGGTGTTCTATGCTTATCCCCCATCCTCTCTGTACAGTCCTGTAATAAGCCGTTTCTCGGAGGACCTCTGGTTCTTTTTAATGAGGAAGAATGTCACACACCAGTATTTGTTACTAGATGCACTCTTTGCTTTTGTGTCCTACCAGTAGACAGATCTAGGAAATGTGTGTATGGTACATAACGCACATGCACATTCAGATATGCTCATATACATACATGGGTGCATACATATACATATTCAATTATTTCAAAAATTCTAATCTATCCTACAGTGTTCTTTGCTGCCTTCCTATATTTTGTATTTGTATCGTCTTTTCTCACTGAGAACCCTGATTTCCAACAACATTCATACTCATTTGTTTAATCCTGTAACACTTCTAAAATAGTTTACAACTTCTATACTCATAACACTGAAAAAACAAATTTACTAAAAAAGAGTGAAAGACTTGTTTGCAGTTCTTCCCAGGCCACCACTCAGGAGAGTCTACAGTCAAATAGTATATTCCTAAATTACTTAGGTTAGCTTTCCTCCCATAATGTTCAATGTGATTCAAAGTAGAAATCTGACCACCATCTATTCTATATAATATTTCTCAGAGACACATGACAGGTTACAAGCTCCCCATAAAGCAAAGGTAATAGAGAAATCACAGTTAAGGAAAACATGCATTAACTGGGAACAAAAGATATAAGCAAAAGGTTCTAAATGTAAAGAATAGTGTTTAAAATACATAAAGATGAAATCTATACTCCAAAGAACCAATTGATGAAACAATCCTGGCATAAATATTTTAGTAAATTAACAAGTGAAAAGTAGTAATTCAACTCCAGTGAGGTTTTAAAACCAGATCCTTGAGTAATTTGACTCATGTGTGTTTTAAAACCACATCCTTTTCTCCTATTAGTTACTTATAGACACTTTATGTTATTGGCTTCTGGTAAGTGGCCAGGGAAGATTTTCAGTAGGAAGTGGGGAAGATGAGATGACAGAGTTAGGTAGCAGTTTCTAATACCTAAGAGGCAGCCAGATAGAGAGCTGCTCAGCCCCAGCTCCTGCTTTCCCAGTAGGCCACACTGGAGATAAAATATTCAAGAATGTGGAAAGCAGTAACCACACAAAAGACTGAAAGCTGCAGATGCCTTTCTCTTAAAGACTGGGGGGTTGAAAGAATTTGGGGGTTGAAAATATTTCAAATGAGAAAGCAGTTACTATGAGCCATCTGCTAAATGATAAAAATATGCATTGTTACACATAAAAAATATGGCCAGCTATATGCCTTAGTTATTAAGCAGTCTATATAATAATATTGATTGATAATATTAGTATTTTTGTCTCTAATTCCACTTCTTTAAAATAATTTTTAAATGAAATAAAAGAGTTAAGCATTGCATTTAAAAATAGAGGCTGAGGCAAGCTGAAAAAGCAGTCAAAGACTCTATCCCATTCACAGTACTGCCAAAGAAGATGAAATATTTGGGAGTTTACCTAACAAAGGAAGTGAAAGATCTCTATAAAGAGAACTATGAAACTCTAAAGAAAGAAATAGCTGAAAATGTTAACAAATGGAAAAACATACCACGCTCATGCCTGGGAAGAATCAACATTGTTAAAATGTCCATACTACCCAAAGCAATATATAATTTTAATGCAATCCCCATTAAAGCTCCACTGTCATATTTTAAAGATCTTGAAAAAATAATACTTCATTTTATATGGAATCAGAAAA
>CAUYTI010059733.1:0-25797 GCA_963575145.1 Galago senegalensis
TAGCCCCCTGGGTAGAGTGCCATGGCATCACACTCGCAGCAACCTCCAACTCCTGGGTTTGAGCGAGTCTCCTGCCTCAGCCTCCCAAGTAGCTGGGACTACAGGCGCCCTCCACAATGCCTGGCCATTTTTTGGTTGCAGCCATCATTGTTGTTTGGCGGGCCCAGGCTGGGGATTCGAACCTGCCACCTTAGGTGTATGTGGCTGGCGCCTTAGCCGCTTGAGCCACAGGCGCCGAGCCGGGAGGCAGAATCTTAAAGTGGTGTCTTTCCCTTTTTTTAGGGAGCCCAGACATTGGGAGTAGAAAACACATACTTCAAAGAGAAAGGAAAAAAACCTACTGACTCTTAGAGCAATGGCTTTCAACTTTTAAAAATGTGATAGCAAAAAACGCATTTTGTATCTTGACCTAGTAAATCAAATCACACATAACTGAACTGAAAGTTTTACCAAGAGTGATGTACTCTGACATATTTTGTTCTACTCCATACCATTCTTTTTTTTTTCCTTTTAATGATGGTTTTGACCCACAAAATTGATTTTATTACTGATGATTGAAAAATACTGCCTTAGGCTCAGCGCCTATAGCTCAGGTGACTAGGGCGCTAGCCACACACACAGAAGCTGGTAGGTTCAAATCTAGCCCGGGCCAAAAAATAACTGGGCGTTGTGGCAGGCGCCTGTGGTCCCAGCTACTTGGGAGGCTGAGGCAAGAGAATCACTTGGGCCCAGGAGCTTGAGGCGGCTGTGAGCTGGGACGCCATAGCACTCTACCCAGGGCAACAGCTTGAGACTCTGTCTCATAAAAAAAAAAAAAAAGAAAGAAAGAAAAAGAAAAATGCTGCCTTAGAGCCAAACTACACATTCAGAAACAAGTCTCATACTACATACTGCTCTGGTATAAAATGCCAATTTCTACAGTGCCAAACACATCGTATGTGCTCAGGAAATACTTGTTGAGCTTCTGGAACTAATAATCCATGAGTTAAATAACTTGGAAACTCTGCAGTTTGCTTTATGTAGAAAAATAATCCTAATTTCCAAATCCCCACGAACAGATAATTCACAAACAAAAAACTGTAAGATGACCCCTGTTGTGAATATAAACTTGAAATTATACAATAAAATAAGAGTGAGGCCCGGCACGGTGGCTCACACCTGCAATCTCAGCACTCTGAGAGGCCAAGGGGAGTGAATTTCCCTGGGCTCACAGGTTCAAGAAGAGCCTGAGCAAGAGCGACACCCTGTCTCTAAAAATAGCCAGGTGTTATGGAGGGCGCCTATAGTCCCAGTTACTCAGGAAGCTGAGGCAAAAGAATCACTTGAGCCCAAGAGTTTGAGGTTGCTGTGAGCTATGACACCACCGCACTCTACCAAGGGTGAGTAGACTCTGTCTAAAAAAAAAAAAAAGAATAAAATAGGAACAAATAGATTTTATTCAGCAAGCATTAGTTAAGTACCTGCTCTGTGCTATGCACTGTCCTAGGAGTTAGAGATACAGAAATAAAGGAGACCCAAGCCCTGCCCTTGAGCTTCAGCATGGTGGAGGCTGAGCAGTGAAGCCACAATTACAAGGCAATGTGACGAAGGTGGCACAGGCTTCCTTCTACCTTAAAGAATTTTATCTACTCAAATTTTATCTACTTGACGGGATAAAGATGTCTTTTTTTTTAAGCCACCAAAGCCTATACTCATAAGAAGATTAGTAGTTAGATGAGAGGATAAGTGGAGATGAGCTATTTCAGGCAAGGGGGACGCAGCCTGTGCAAAGCTGGCAGTCGTAGTTAATTGTCTACCCTGTAACCAATTACTGCCTCACCATGTTCCCTGATGGCAGTACCTCAATTATGTTGAGGGGGCATGGAGAAGGAGTGTTGTCTACTACTCTGTATAGTTAAGGGGGAAATCCTGATTACCATGAGCCAATATGATGGTCCAAAGATCCCTGTCAATTATTAGTTTAGGAATGGGCATAAGACTCAGGTCCTGCCAACAAGATTTGAGGGAAGATCTTCTGGGAATAGGCTTTGGGAAGGGTTCCTTGGTCTTAAAAAACAAAAAAGACTCCTGGTAAGAATTACCTTTCTCTTCTACTGGATGTGTTATTGGTCAATGAAATACCTGCCTATTATAGGTATGCAGCCTCCTTGTGACCATGAGGTAGTTTAGCTAGAACATGGCAAATCAGAAAGACAAATTAATGTCCTAAAAGACCTTGATGAGTAGCCTGAATTCCTGCAGCTACTTGATCCCAGGACATGACATAATGTGAGTTAATAGACTTTGCTTATTGTAAATGTCAGTTGAGTTGGGTTTTATGTTACTGGCAGTTAAAATTAACCTAAACTGACATAAAAGCTATGACGATAGAAAAGACATGTCCTGGGTAAGGCAAAAATTGATGCAAAGCCCGAATTATACTATGGTATAAACTTCAGCTTTAAGATGGAATGCCAATGGCTGTTAAACATGGGAAAAACTCAACTTCATTCTTAAAGATAAATGTCCTTTAAAACTACAGAGTGATGTCCTTTCTCTACCTCTAAATTGACAAAGATCAAAAAGCCTGATAATATCCAATATTGTCAAAAGGAAACCAGCATACTCATTTATTGCTGATAGTAATATAAATGGGATGAATCTATATAGAAGGCAATTTGGCAATAACTTTCAAACCTAAAAATGCACTTGACCCAACACCACCACTTTCAGTTATTCATCCTACAAATATACAACCACGTATGCAAAATGCCATTCATAAAGATGCTAGTTACAGCATCATTTATAAAAGCAAGTCGGCTAAAAACCACCCAACTGTCCATGAGTAAGAAACTAATAAATGCATTGTCATGTTCCTATTGAATTATATGCAGCCATTAAAAGTAATGAAACAATTCTATATCTGTAATATGGCAATATGTCAAATAAATCTTATTAACCAAGAAAAGCAATATGCAGACTAGTACAGAATGGCATGCAACTATTTGTGTGTGGATAGGCAAGAAAAGGATATTTTAAAATGCATAAATCAAAATTTTTTGTGGACTGGGCATGGCGGCTCACGCCTGTAATCCTAGCATTCTGGGAGGCCAAGGTGAGTGGACTGCTTGAGCTCATGAATTTTAGATCAAGCTGAGCAAAAGAGAGACCTCTACTAAAAATAGAAAAAATTGAGGCAAGAGGATTGCTCAAGCCCAAGAGTTGGAGGTTGCTGTGAGCTATGATGCCACCGCACTCTACCCAGCACATTAGCTTGAGACTCTGTCTCAAAAAAAAAAAAAATGCCTCAACCAAAATTTTTTGTGGGTTGGGCACAGTGGCTCACGCCTGTAATTGTAGCACTCTGGAAGCTGAGGTGGGTGGATTGCCTAGACCAGTCTGAGCTAGAATGAAACCCCGTCTCTAAAAATAGCCTGACATTGTGGCAGGCACATGTAGTCCCAGTACTTGGGAGACTGAGGCAAGGAGATTACTTGAGCTCAAGAGTTTGAGAGGTTGCTGTGACCCCTAACGCCCAGCACTCTACTGAGCATGACAAAGTGAGATTCTGTCTCAAAAAGAAAAAAAAAATGCATAAACCATGTCTAGATCATACACAAGAAACTGATAATGCCAGCTTCCCTAAAGAGGGGAATTAAGTAGATGGAAGTCAGAGGAGGAAGGGACACTGACTTCCATCATTTTCCTCTTCCTACCTTCTGTATCTTCTGTGTGTGTATATTAGCTATTCAAAATGATTCACTAATAGAAGGCAGGGTTAGTCCCCCCAAATAAAAGAATATCTTAGTTGAGAATATCACAAAATATTAACCTCAAAAAATCATTTGATTTTTTCTATAAATGTAAAACTGGTATTTAATATTCAATATATATTCTTTTTAATTATTTATAAAAATAGAATGATTCTTCTTAATATGATAAAGAGCATCTAATATTGAACATCATATTCAGTGATGATTTTATAGAAGCCATTGTTAATTCTTAAATATTACAGTAAGTTGCCTCCCAAAAAACTGGAAATAAAGTTGATCTCAAAATTAAATTAGTAAGATCCCCACACCACAAATGTGATTAACACTATATATGGAGGTAAACCTAGAGGTTGCGATTTTCACCTGATGACATGAAGAAGAGCCAGCATTCCAGTCCAGGTGTTCCAGGAGTAATTTCAGGGAGGCTGGAGAAGAATGCAATAGCAATATAGTGAAAAGAAACTTGAACCCTATTTGGAAAAAGACCTAAGCACTGCTAATCAAGGGAATCTCTTTGCTAAGTGGACTTCCATGTATACTTCCCACCTTGGACAGTGATAACCTCCCTTAGCTAAGAGATACTTCTTGACATCAGCTCACTCCTTGGTCTGATGTGATGCTTCCTAAGCAGCTCTTGAGGCTATCTCTGAGGTCTGCCTGAGGAACGAACATGTAATGGTCAGGCTGACTGCATTTTGATCCACTCAAAGGTTGTATTTTAATTACAAGTTGTTAACCTTTGAGTTAGCATTCCAGCTCAGAGCATCTCCCCCAAGCCCCACCACCACCTCCCACCCTAGAATCAGCTAAAGTCCCAGTTGCGACTACATTGCAGGCCAGCTTGCTACAGATGTATGTTCTAAAAAAGCCTTCTGCAGACAACTCTCCATCTCAGAGTCTGTCTCTATGGTACCCAGTCTAAGATACTTTGTGTGTATACAAACACATATACATATATACATACACTTCTTTATAAAGAAAAGTAAAAAACCTTCCATGTTGTCTGAAGAGATGTTAATGAATGGAAAAATAGAAGTTCCTTAGATGGGAAGACTAAATATTATATAAATATGCGTTTCCTACTATTCAAATTATAGATTTAACAGAATTTTGGTAAAAATCCCAGAAAGATGTTTTTAAACATGTGACAAAAGAAAGGAGGAAAAGAAAATTCTAAACAGACAAGAAAGAAAATATGTCAAAGAGGGAAGTGAGAGAGAATGAATAAGAGCTATCAAAAGTAAAAACATATAAAACGATAACAGCAAGGTATTAAAATCTCAATATAAGAACAGAGGACAGATTGGCCGGGCACAGTGGGTCATACCTATAATCCCAGTACTTTGGGAGGCTCAGGCAGGAGGATCACCTGAAGTTATGGGGTAACCAGCCTGGGCAACATAGTGAAACCCCATTAAAAAATTAGCCAGGTTGGCTCGGCGCCTATAGCTCAACCGGCTAAGGCGCCAGCCACGTACACCTAAGGTGGCAGGTTCGAATCCCCAGCCCGGACCCACCAAACAACAATGACGGCTGCAACCAAAAAATAGCTGGGCATTGTGGAGGGCGCCTGTGGTCCCAGCTACTTGGGAGGCGGAGGCAGGAGACTCGCTTGACCCCAGGAGTTGGAGGTTGCTGTGAGCTGTAATGCCACGGCACTCTACCCAGGGGGACAGCTTGAGGCTCCATCTCAAAAAAAAAAAAAAAAAAAATTAGCCAGGCATGGTAGTACAAACCTGTGGCCCCAGCTTTTTTGGAGTCTGAGGCAGGAAGATCTTATGAGTCCAGGAGGCTGAGGGTGTAGTGAGCTATGATTGTGCCACTGCCAGACTCCTTCTAAGAAAAAAATAACAGACAAATTTTTGGAATATAATAGAAATATCAGAAATAGACCCTAATTTTCATAAGAATTTTAGTTCATAGTAAGCTATCACAATACAATAATAAAGATTTTTTTCAGTAAATAGGTGATAGAAATGATCAGCAATTTGAGAGGAACAGAAGAATTTAGACCCATACCTTTTTAATAATAAAGTTTTTAAATTTTTAATTTTTTAAATTTTTAAATTTTAATTTTTTTAAGAGACAGGATCTTGCTGTATTGCCCTGGTCTGTCTCAAACTTCTGACCTCAAGTGATCTTCTTGTCTCAGCCTCTTGAGTACCCGGGACAATAGTCAGGAGCCACCACGCCCAGCAAAACCCACACTTATACTATACACTAAGATTAATTCCATTCTGTTTGAAAACTTAAATACATTTAAAACTATGAAGTCCAGAAGAAAATAAGATTATATATTTATCAATACACTAGAGGGAAGGTGATTCTATACTTAGCAACAGTGTTACTACATAGAAAATATACTTGATTGCAGAAACTTTTTTTTTTTTTAAGATAGAATCTCACTCTGTCACCCTGGGTAGAGTACCACGGTGTCATAGCTCACAATAACCTCAAAGTCCTGGACACAAATGATCCACTTACTTAAGCCTCCCAACTAGCTGGGACTACAGGTACCTGCTACAATGCCCAGCTAGTTTTTCTATTTTTAGTAGAGATGGGGGTCTCACTTTGCTCAGGCTAGTATCAAACTCCTAAGCTTGGGCGATCCACCCACCTCAGCCTCCCAGAGTGCTGGGATTACAGGCATGATCCACCATGCACGGCCTCCATAAAATTTTTAAAAAGAAATTTTGCATGCACAGTATCACCAAAATTAAGGACAAACAATATATTAGAAGATGCATTTCTATTATCTGAAGAACTCACACAAGTTGAAAAGAACCTCATTAAGACTTTAGCTAATAAGTGAACAAAAACTAACAAAACAATTCACAGTAGAACAAAAACCTGTAGTAATGAACAACATGAAAATATATTCAATTTTGCTAGTTACCAAAGAGAAACAGATTAAAGGAAGCATTTCTTTCACTAAATTGACTAACTAAATTAACTTTATTAAATTAACTCTTTACCCTTTGGCCTAATAAATATGAGTTATATCTTTTAGAGAATGAAAGCAGAGCAGAGCAGCATGAGACCACTGCTAACGAGGCTTCCCTGAATTAGCTCTTCGTGGACCACAGCCTATGCCTGTGTGGCCCAATACAGTATCCACTGTGCTGTGCCCCCATCTTCCCTCCCTGTCTACTTGGATGCTCTGCAACATCCTAGGTATTAGAACAGTGCCTGGTGCTTAGCAGGAGCTCAACAAATATTTATTGAATGAATTTATGAATGACTATCAGATTATTCCACCAATCTTCCCCAAATGTGATTTGAGATTTCTTGTTGCAAAGAAAATTTTGCCTCAGCAGGACACGGTGGGTGGCTCACACCTGTAATCCTAGCACTCTGGGAGACCAAGGTAGATGGATTGTTTGAGCTCAGGAGTTCAAGACCAGCCTGAGCAAAAGTGAGATCTCCATTTCTATTAAAAATAGAAAAAAAAAACCAAAAAACTCAGCATCGTGGTGGGTGCCTGAAATCCCAGCTACTGAGGAGGCTGAGGCAGGAAGATCACTTAAACCTAAGAGTTTGAGGTTGCTGTGACCTACCATGAGGCCAAAGCACTCTACCCAGGGAGATAGAGTAAGACTCTGTCACACACACACAAAAAGAAAGAAAATGAAAATCATGCCTCGGCTCGGCACCTGTGGCTCAAGTGGCTAAGGCTCCAGCCACATACATCTAAGGTGGTGGGTTCAAATCCAGCCCAGGCCTGCCAAACAACAATGATGGCTGCAACCAAAAAATAGCCAGGCATTGTGGCAGCCACCTTCCTAGCTACTTAGGAGGCTGAGGCAAGAGAATCGCTTAAGCCCAAGAGTTTGAGGTTGCTGTGAGCTGTGACGCCACAGCACTCTACATAGGGTGAGGTAGTAAGATTCTGTCTCAAAAAAATAAAACAAAAAACAAAACTCACATGAAAAGTCTAGAAGTGTGGTGCAGTTCCAGGGTTGGGTAATTGAGTGGCTCACTGAATGTCCTCAAGGAACTATCCTCTCTCCATCATTCCCTTCTGCTGCCCTCCACATGCCAGCCGTTGTCTTTAGCTTCCACTTTATGTCTGTAAATGGCAACAGCAGTTCAAGTACTACATTCTTACACGACTTCTGAATTCTAGAGCATTTTGCTTTCTTATAAAGACATGAGGATTTTTTCCAGAGGTCATTTCTGCAGAGTTCACTTTCCTGCTCCATTGTCTAGTACTAATAGTACATGTCCATTCTTTTTT
Organism: Galago senegalensis; assembly: GCA_963575145.1. NCBI lineage: Eukaryota > Metazoa > Chordata > Mammalia > Primates > Galagidae > Galago > Galago senegalensis. The sequence continues at coordinate 7,990 of CAUYTI010059733.1, forward strand.
AAAAATAATTCCATTTATTTGGGGGGGTGCCTGTTGTTTTGTTTTATTTTGAGATAGAGTCTCACTCTGTCACCCTGGGTAGAGTGAGATGGCATCATAGTTCACAGCAACCTCAAAGTGTTTGGCTCAAGCAATCCTCTTGTCTCAGCCTCCTAAGTATTTGGAACTACAGGTACACCCCCCCCCAAAAAAATGCCTGGCCAGTTTTTCTATTTTTAGTAGAGTCAAGGGTGAGTCTTGCTCAGGCTGGTTTTGAACTCCTGAGCTCAAGCAATCCATCTGACTCAGCCTCACAGAATTACAGGCATAAGCCACCGCACCTGGCCCATTCCCTTTTTTTGAGACAGAGTCTCACTTTATCACCCGTGGTAGAGTGCTGTGGCATCACAGCTCACAGCAACCTCCAACTCCTGGGCTTAGGCAATTCTCTTGCCTCAGCCTCCCAAGTAGCTGGGACTACAGGCGCCCCCCACAACACCCAGCTATTTTTTTGTTGCAGTTTGGCCAGGGCCGAGTTTGAACCTGCCACCCTCGGTGTATCGGGCTGGCACCCTACCTACTGAGCCACAGGCACTGCCCCACCATGCCCATTTTTAATTGAGCTCATTTCTAAACCAATTACTGGCAAGAGCACAAAATTTCCATGATTGGTCTAACGAATTAAGATTTGCTACCCTTGGGCTGGCTAAGTCCCCATCCCAGGTCCCCTGAAGTACAGGCTGCTAAAACTTAACTTAGGAGTGGGCTTGGGATAGGGGTCCAGGGTCCAGGAAGACAAAATACAGGGTACTCCAAAGGTCACCCATGATGTCAACCATACATACATAGGTAAAATGGGAAATTATAGCTAAATTTGCCTTTATTTACATAATATTCATTACAAAATTTTACAAAGAGGTAGCCAACATGTAGCAAATATTTTATAAAATTTTGCAATGACTGTTGTAAATATAGGTACATTTAGCTATAATTTCCCATTTTCCCTTTGTATGGCAACGTTATGGGTGACCTTTGGGATATCGTATAGTTTCAGAATAAGCCACTGGGAATCTTTACAAGCCACAAACTCCTACTAGCTTTTCAAAGTGCAGTCAAATTTCAGGTCTTTCATTAATCCTGCTCTGATTATCTTAACCAGAAGCAACCACTTTCCTCCTATGGATTTAAAACCTTGAGTTCAGGCCAAAGATGTTGGAGTCATTCCTGATTCTCTCTTTCTATCATAAACCATAACCCTATGCTTTGTCTTCTCTACCTCCAAAATACATTCACTACCCAATGTCTTCTCACCACCCGCAGTCCTGTCACTCTGGTCCAAGCCATCACCTTCATCATTTTACCCTAGACTTTTGCGGCATGCTCCTCACTGGTCTGGGGCTTCTCCTCCTGTAGATTTGCCCCCATGCAGAGTGACCCTCCAAGATAAGTTCCACTACGTCACTGCTCTGCTCAAAACCCTCTACTGGCTTCAAAATCAAATCCAAAGTCCTTACCACTGCCTGTAGGACCCCCAGTGCGTGATCTGTCACCTCTCCAACCCCATCCACCCAAACCCTCTTGCTCACCAGCCTGCAGCTGTTCTCAGAACACACCAAGCACACTCCCTCCTCAGGGATTTTGTACTTGCCATCCACCGGGCCTGGTAAATTCCTCCATAGACCTAGAGGACCTGCTCCCTCTTACTTCAGGTTTTGACTCAAATGCCTCCTTCCCTGGGAGGTCTGCCCACTTAAAAAAACACCTTCCCTCAACCCGATCAGCCTACCCTCCCCCGTCTGCTTCATTTTCCTTCGAAGCAATTATTGTCACAAGTTGACACATTATAGATTTGCTCATTCTGTCTTGTCTTGTTAGAACATAAGATCCATGAAGCCAGGGGTTTTATCATTTTTGTTCACTGGCTTAGCCTCAGTGCTTACAACAAAATGCAACACATAATGAGTGCTCAATGTATATTGTTGGATAATTGCACATTCCTTTAACCTTTGTTATCTGTCCGGTTCATTCGGGGTCATCTCAAGTTCTTATCTGTGCAGGTGCCTGCATCCTGTCTCTTCAAGGAGAACATATGCTTCTTAAAACCCAGAGCTGAGTCTTAAAAGTTCAGTGCGGTGTGTAAAGAGGGCACTCCCAAGTTATATCGCCGACATCTGGAGGAAAGATACATTAGAGCAGTAACAGCTGTCCTCATGATATCTAACCCATTCTTGGCAGGACTCTGGGAAACTGAAGTACAGCACCAGACAGCACATCTAGGAGAGGGTGTGGGGTTTGTATTCAGCCGCAGAAGAGGGACCGATGTAAGTCATGAGCAAGAGGAAGGAGGTATCTCTGGGGTGCTAAAAGGAGAGTTTAGGGGCTCCTTTCCTACCCACAATTGTCCCCTAAACTGGTCTTTCCAAGTCTGTTTATAATATGGCAGTTCTTTGCAATTGAATAGGGCCTCACCCCTTTAATTGGTGGCAAAGGTCACTACTTAACAGATGATAAACAGAAGCAGAGCAAAGTCAAGGGTGATTAAGGTCAGGAGGAGCCTAGCTGAAATTTAAGAAGGAAGCACAGACTCACTCCGGGTCCCACCCCTTCCCAGCCCCAGCGCCTTCCAGCCTCCCCAGCAGGGGCGTCTTAGCCCCCGGGGAGCGGCTCCAGTGAACCCCTGTTCCCCTCTGTAAAGATCTCCCAACAAAATCTAGCAGCGAGGAACCCGGCCACTTTCAAATGTCCATAGCCTTAGGAGAAAGGGACAAATGAGGAGACTGAAGACAGTGCTTCAGAAGAACAAGATATCATTGAATGTGCGCTAAGCCAAAAAAGCCGGCGCCAGGAATAACTGCTAGCATTGTTAGGAGCCAAGTCTGCGCAGAAGAGACCCAGGTGTGGGAGGCGGCGGGCGCAGAGGTGGTCTGAGGACGCGCGCGACCGCCCCGGGGCGGGGCGGGAGGCGAGGACGTATTTTAGGCAGCCTTAAAAGACTCGTTTTAGCATTCCGCAGGAAATGAAAAGCAGATGTGTTGGTTTGTAGCTTGTTTACGTATTATTGGCCTCTGTGAAGCATCCAGGGCAGAGTTAGGACTTAGAGAGAAGGGGTATTTTAGGCAACTACTGGCACGTTCTCCACTGCGTGGGCGGGGGCCTTTGTCTTTAGATCACCTGCTCCTTAATAAGCAGGCATTAAGGCCGAGGGGCCTTGTTCGCCCCGCCTAAGGGCAGGTCTGGCCAGAATAAACAGCGATTAGATAAGCAGTGCCGACCTGTCTGCACCTATTTTAAAGAACTAAGTGTACTACACCTCTGTTGCCTGCAAGTCACAACCGCTGGGCAGAGAAGCAAAAACAGAGGCCGGGATCTTGGGAGGATAACAGAAAGGTTTGCACCAGAGATCCTGAGATTTGCAGAAGGCTTGTCTCTACTGAGCTGGGATGGACCCCGGTGGCTACCCATTGGAATCACAATACAGTCGACTCTAAATTGACCACCTAAGGGGCTGTAACAAATTAGTCAACATAAGAAATTAGTTCTGCTTTACAGCTATGTACATGTGGTGCATGTCTGGTCTATAAAAATTAGGTCAATTTTAGGAGGTGGTCGACTATGCAGGGTCTGTATACTGATGGCTGAGCCCTACTCCCAAGATTGAGATATTAATTGGTCTGGGGTGTGACTTGAGCATTGTTTACAGATCTCCCCAGAGTTCTCAGGCAGAACCAAGGTTAAGAACTATTGAGTTATTTCTCTTTTACCTCCTATCCTTATTACATCCCCTGCTTTCAATTTACCTTTGTAACAAGTTCTTTAGGTGATTAGGGCCACAGGAGACCATGGGATCCAAATTATACATAAACCTAGATTTGGAAAAGAGACTTAAATAATATTGCTGCCTGACACATAAACTACACACCATAAAAACCCTATGGGCTCAGCGCCTGTAGCTCAAGCAGCTAAGGCACCAGCCACATACACCAGAGCTGGTGGGTTCGAATCCAGCCTGGGCCTGCCAAACAACAATGACAACTACAACCAAAATATAGCCGGGCATTGTGACAGATGCCTGTAGTCCCAACTAACTGGGAGGCTGAGGCAAGAGAATTCCTTAAGCCCAGAAATTGGAGGTTGCTATGAGCTGTGATGCCACAGCACTCTACCCAAGGGGACAGCTTGAGGCTGTCTCAAAAAAACAAAAAACCAAAACCCCAAAAAAACCCTATATAATCGCCCTCTTTTTCTAATCTGTCTAGGAAATGGTTCTCCTAAAAGATAATTTCAAGTTGTTGCTAGGAGGCAACAACTCAATCTTAATCTTTAACACTTAAGGAGCATTTATTACATGCCAAGTACTCTTCCAAGTGCTTTCGTTTTAAATTCATTTAATTCCCAGAACACCTTGATGGTGTTGGAACTGTTTTGATCCCCCATTTAACATGAAGAAACCTAGGTACTGGGAGATGAAGTAATTTGTCCAAAACCACACAATCGATTGGCAAAGCAGGCTCTCAAACCTGGATGTGCATCTGAGACTACTCAAAGTACAAACAATCAGGCTCCATCTCAGATCAATCTGATCAGAATCTTCTGGGGTGGATCTTTATCAACTTTTTTTTTTTTTTTTTGAGACAGAGCCTCAAGCTGTCCCCCTGGGTACAGTGCTGTGGCATCACAGCTCACAGTAACCTCCAACTCCTGGGCTCAAGCAAGTCTCCTGCCTCAGCCTCCCAAGTAGCTGGGAGCACAGGCTCCCGCCACAACGCCTGGCTATTTTTTGGTTGCAACTGTCATTGTTGTTTTTGGCGGGCCGGGCTGGATTCGAACCCGCCACCTTAGGTATATGTGGCTGGCACCTTAGCCGCTTGAGCCACAGGCGCTGAGCCTATAACTTTATTTTTAACAAATTCCCTGGAGAATCAGTTGTTGACCAAGATGTGACACCACTGTTGTGATGTAAAATGAAGGCTTTAGAATCAGATCATACTAGGTTCAGTTCTTTGTAACTTATAACTAGATCTTTGTGAGGGTTTTGTTTTTTGTTTGTTTGTTTTGTTTTTGAGACAGAATCTCACTTGGTCACCCTTGGTAGAGTGCCCTGGTGTCTTAGCTCACAGCAACTTCAAACTCTTGGACTCTAGCAATTCTCTTCTCTCAGCCTCCCAAGTAGCTGGGACTACAGGCACCCACCACAACACCCCACTATTTTTTAGAGACGGAGTCTCACTGTGGCTCAGGCTGGTCTCAAACCAATGAATGAGCTCAGGCAATCCACCACCCTTGGCCTCCCAAGTGCTGGGATTACAGGCGTGAGCCACTGTGCCAGGCCCTATAACTGGAATCTTTGAACAAGTTACATGTCCTCTCTGAGTTTTCATTTCTTAATCTGTAAACAGAATAATTGTTTTAAATTTTTTTTTTTTATTTTGAGACAGAGCCTCAAGCTGTCACCTGAGTAGAGTGCCATGGCATCACAGTTCACAGCAGCCTCCAACTCTTGGACTTAAGCGATTCTCTTGCCTCAGCCTCTCAAGTAGTGCCCACCACAATGCCCAGCTATTTTTTGGTTGTAGTTGTCATTGTTTGGCAGGCCCAGGCTGGACTCAAACCTGTCAGCTCTGGTGTATGTGGCTGGCATAGGGTGACCAGATTTTAACATTTGTAAAGCAGGACAACATGGCTGGGGGTGGGGCTGGGGCGGGGCAGGGCCTGACAACAATGCAAACTTCGATAAGCAATTCTCGATAATCACTTCTCAACAATTATTTGTTATTATTACAGTTTAACATTATAAAGTTAACAAAAATAATATAAAACTCATATTCTGGAGAAATAGCCACATGGCAGCCGAAAACCATATATTCCCTTCCTATTCTCCCACCCGTTCGTGCATTCTTTCCAAAAATCAGGACTTTTTAAAAATACCACAGGACACAGGACAAAATTGTTAAAAAGTGGAACGTCTGGTCACCCTAGGCTGGCGCCCTAGCTGCTGAGCTATAGGTGCCAAGCCATAAATGTAATAATTGTACTTGTTACCAAAAGCTCACCACTTGTCCCCTGAAGCCTCATCAGAAAAAGAGCGACAAGTAGAAGGAAAGGGAAGTTTATTACTTTTCTGGCAAAGAAGGAAAATGGCAGACAGTGGTCCCCAAATCAAAATTCCTGAGCAGAAACACGGAGCTTTAAAAGGTTCTGATCCCATAATCCCATCTGGAGCCAGGACAATCTAGTGGCCTCTCCCTGGATTAATCCCATCTTCAGCTAAGAGGATCTTCTGGCTTCTGCCCAGACAATTCCTTTCAGCTATCTTGACACAAAGAACAAGAGATATTCCCTGCTCCTCCTGGACTCTGGCCTGAGGCAGGTATACAAGTTGCAGTTTCCAAAAAGGTGGGGAGACAGAAAGTATTTTTGCCTTTTTTTTCTAGACTATTCACTCTGAAACATATTTAATTTCTGGGATTGTTCTGAAATTTTACATGGGCCTAAGGCATTTGGCAGAAAGGCAGGGTCATTGCAGTGACAGAAGGGCCTTCTGTGTGACATTAACCAGCTGTCTTTTCTATTTTGTGGTAGAAGGGGAGACCACCTACTTCACTGCAACCTCCTGCTCTGCAGTCCCAGGCATGTCCTGTCCAAGGGAAAAGTGGGGTTGTCACAGCTGGAATACCAAGAAAAAGAAAGTCCCTACCTTTTGAGATGCAAGTAATATTACTGAAAATATGACTTAGACTTGGGAGAGAAAACTTTTTTTTTTTTTTTTGAAACAGAGTCTCAAGCTGTCACCCTCGCTAGAATGCTGTGGCATCACAGCTCACAGTAACCTCAAACTCTTGGGCTTAAGTGATTCTCTTGCCTCAGCCTCCCAAGTAGTTGGAACTACAGTTGCCAGCCGCAAGGCCCAGCTATTTTTAAAGACAGAGTCTCACTCTTGCTCAGGCTTGTCTCAAGCCCATGAGCTCAGTTGATCCACCCGCCTTGGCCTCCCAGAGTGCATGAGCCCCCAAGACTGGCCAGCTAACTGATTCTTTTGGACCAAATATGACTAGTCCCAAGGAACTCCTCCCTCCTCTGTACAGGATTGCCAACCCCCTGATACTACAGTAGGGTTTCCTGGCCTAGAGACAGGTATGGTCTCTAAGAAAGACCCAGCCTCTGTTATCTTCCCAGAATGAATTCTTTTAGCTGAGAAGGAATTTTGGCTGGAGGGTAGAATATAAGATAAGCTTGGAGGAAGCTGAGAACAGGGGAAGCTGGTTGTGTCTACTTCCTATGTAGGGAGGACAGCTGACCCCATAGACATGCATCTGCCACGGTGGTAGGGGGTCTACAGAGCAGAGGTGGTTGTTTGGGTGATAATGATACAGGGTTTCCCCACTCAGGGCTGTACAGGGACCCTGCTCCCCATTCTCTAGGCCTGAGTGAGTTTAGAAATCAGACACCCCATCTCTAGACACAAACAGGCTGCCCTTTCCAAACCACACTCTCTAAGCTCTATAGGAAGGTCCAGAACAAAGCAACCTGAAGTAAGGAGAACCTATCCTAATTCCTTGCCTGAGGCCAAAACTGTAAGGACCAAATTCCTGTGCTAATTTTAGAATTATTTTCTGCCTGCAGATCTCTGGCCAATTGTGACATACTTTCCCAAGACCCCTGCCCACTGATAGGAAAAGCACCCTTTAAGCTCCCTAGCCTGAAGACTCTGAGGGCTCCCCACTTGGATTCCCCCCCTCTGCTGCTGGAAGTTCTGTTCCCCCTATTCTGTTAGCCCTCTTTTGCTCTTCTCGCTTATCAATCTTTCTCCCTGTTCAATAACTCTATTCTGTCCCTTATCTGTGTGGTCTGTGGTTTCATTCTTGAATGGGAGACCAAAGACTTGGCTTACAGAGAAATTCTGCCAACAATAGAGGAAGAGAGTTCAGTGATAGCCCCAGAGAGGAGAGTACCTGTGAGAACCCTTGTAAGTGACAATGAGATGGAGCCAGTGGGGGGAGGGGAGGGCTGAGACCACGCAGCTGGTCTGGTGGGTTAGGTCCTGTCTGACCTTTATCTCATGTCTGCCATTCTTCCTGTTCTGTAAATTTGGCTTTAACTTGTAAGTGTATATCTTGAGTAACTTAGGACAATTGATTTAGGAGTTTAACTTTTTTTTTGAGACAGAGTCTCACTATGTCACCTTCGGTAGAGTGCTGTGACATCACAGCTCACAGCAACCTCCAACTCTTGGGCTTAAGAGATTCTCTTGCCTCAGCCTCCCAAGTAGCTGGGAGTACAGGTGCCCGCCACAACACCCGGCTATTTTTTTATTGAAGTTATCATTGTTGTTTAGCAGGCCCGGGCCGGGTTCGAACTTGCTAGCCTTGGTGTATAGCTAGTGGCTAGTGCCGTAACCAGGAGCCAGGAGATAAACTTTTGAATTGGAATGTTGTTTTGGGTCATGGGTTATGCCAATTATTATTGTTTAAGATAAGGGTTAACATGGTTTTTGCTTTTAATTTTTAGGTATAAATCTGTAATTTTGGAAATGGAAGAACAGAATAGTCTCGGAGAGGCTACTCTCTCTGTTCTCCAGAATCACTGGCCTTCTGACAAATAAAATTTGGTGGACCTATACCTCTCTCTGCATATTGGCCGATAGTGACAGGTGGCCAGACCCTCTTGTCTGGTAACTCATAGCCTGAGAAGGGCTCGAAAGTTTGCTGATGCCCAATGGAGTCATGCCATGGAGGGGCAACCATGATTGCAGTATGGACTGAGCAAACCAGGTAGGCTTTTAGCCTCTTTGGGGGACAGCAGGGGCTGTGCTGGATATCTGTGGGTGCCAGCAGAGAGGGATCCCATAATTAAATACAATATGGAGGCTGGGTGCAGTAGCTCATGTCTATAATCCCAGCACTCTGGGAGGCAGAGGCAGGAGGATCGCCAGAGCAAGAGTGAGCCCCCATCTTTACTAAAAATAGAAAAATTAGCTGGGTGTGGAGGCAGGTGCCCATAGTCCCAGCTACTTGGGAGGCTGAGGCAGGAGGATCACTTGAACCCATGAATTTGTGCTTACAATAGGCTATGCTGATTACACTGTGCTCTAGCCAAGGTACATAGTGAGCCTCCATCTCAAAACAACTATAAAAATTAATGGCTGAATAGCATTCCATGGTGTACATATACCACAGCTTGTTAATTTATTCCTGGGTTGGGGAGCATTTAGGCTTTTTCCACATTTTGGCGATTGTAAATTGAGCTGCAATAAACAGTCTAATGCAAGTGTCCTTGTGGTAAAAGGATTTGTTTTCTTCTGGGTAGATGCCCATTAATGGGATTGCAGGATCAAATGGGAGATCTAGCTTGAATTCTTTGAGGGTTCTCCATACTTCCTTCCAAAAAGTTGTATTACTTTGCAGTCCCACCAGCAGTGTAAAAATGTTCCTTTCTCTCCACATCCACGCCAGCATCTGCAGTTTTGAGATTTTGTGATGTGGATCATTCTCGCTGGGGTTAGATGATAACTCAGGGTAGCTTTGATTTGCATTTCTCTAATAATTAGGGATGATGAGCATTTTTCATATATTTGCTAGTCATTTGTCTGTCTTCTTTAGAGAAGATTCTATTCATTGCTCTTGCCCATTGATATATGGGATTGTTGACTTTTCCTTTTTTTTTTCGAGACAGATTCTCACTTTGTTACCCTTGGTAGAGTGCAGTGGTGTCACAGCTCACAGCAACCTCCAGCTCTTGGGCTTAAGTGATTCTCTTGCCTCAACCTCTGGAGTAGCTGGCACTACAGGCGCCCACCACTACGCCCAGGTATTTTTTTGTTACAGTTTGGCCAGGGCCAGGTTTGAACCCACCACCCTCGGTATATGGGGCCAGCACCCTACTCACTGAGCCACAGGCACCACCCAGATTGTTGGCTTTTTAAAAAAGACGAAGACTTTACATGCTTTTTATTAACATGGATGGAAGTGGAACACATTATTCTTAGTAAAGTATCACAAGAATGGAGAGGCATGAATCCTATGTACTCAATTTTGATATGAGGACAATTAATGACCTAGTAAATGGTGGGGGTGGGGGAAGGGGAGAGCAGAGAGAAAGAGGAGGCGGGAGGGGAATGGGGGAAAAGAAGAGCAGAGAGAGGGAAGGATGAGGAGGGAGTGGGAGAAGGAAGAGCAGAGAAAGGGAAGGAGGGGGTTGGGGGTCCCGGTGTGTGACACATCTTTTGGGGGCAAGACACAAGTATAAGAGGGATTTCACCTAACAAATGGAATCAGTGTAACCTGGTTTCTTGTACCCTTAATGAATCCCCAATAATAAAAAATATTTTAAAAAATATTGTATAGAACATATTTAAACTAAAAAATTATTCATTGCTTATCTCAAATGTATATTTTACTGTGACCCTCTGTGTTTTTTTCTGTCAACCCTTCTAGAGCCTGTCCACCACAAGGTAGACTAATAAAATGGAAGTCCTACATCTGCAAGGTCAAGACCACTCCTGGCCCCAAGACCACAGTTAGCAACATATTGCTACCCAGAGAGGGCCAACCTAAATAACAGCCCTAGGGTAGGTTAGGAGATTAGGGTTAGACTCTTTTTCTCTTTCATACACTTTTTCTTCCCTCTCTCTTTTATAATAATCTATTAAATAAAAAATGTAAAGTACAACCCCATGATTGCATTAATGTATATAGCTATGATTTAATAAAAAAATTTTAATTACAAAAAATTTTTAAAGTTTAAACTGACATGATAACATCAATGATGTTTCCTTTTTGTAGAGATCAGCACCCCTTGTTCACTTTGCCACTCCCAGTAGAGTGCCCTGGCATCATAGCTCACAGCAACCTCTAACTTGGGCTCAAGCAATTCTCTTGCCTCAGCCTCCTAAGTAGCTGGGATTATAGATGCCTGCCACAACTCCCAGCTATTTTTACAGGCAGGGTCTCACTCTAGCTCAAGCTGGTCTTGCACTCATGAGCTCAGGCAATCTGCCCACCTCAACCTCCCAAAGTGCCGCAAATATAGGTGTGAGCCAATGCACCCGGCCCATAATGTTTCAATACACATGATGAGGCTCAGCACCTGTAGCTCAGTGGCTAGGGCACCAGCCACATACATTGGGCTGGCAAGTTTGAACCCATGTTGCCATGTTGTTTGTCCCCCCTGACAAACAACAATGACAACTACAACAAAAACATAGCCAGGTGTTGTGGTGGGCACCTGTAGTCCCAGCTACTTGGGAGGCTGAGGCAAGAGAATTGCTTAAGTCCAAGAGTTTGAGGTTACTGTGAGCTGTGACACCACTGAGGGCAACATAGTGAGACTCTAAAAAAAAAAAAAAAGACAATACACATAATGTACAGTGCTCAATTCAAGGTAATTAGCATATTCATCATCTCAAACATTTATCATTTCTTTGTTTGGGGAAAATTTATTTATTTGTTTATTTATTTATTTTGAGACAGAGCCTCAAGCTGTCCCCCTGGGTAGAGTGCTGTGGCATCACAGCTCACAGCAACCTCCAACTCCTGGGCGCAGGTGAGTCTCCTGCCTCCTTCTCCCAAGTAGCTGGGACCTCAAGCACCCGCCACAATGCCTGGGTATTTTTGGGGGGGGGGGGGATTGCAGCCAGCATTGTTGTTTGGTAGGTACAGGCTGGATTCGAACCCTCCACCTTAGGTGTATGTGGCTGGCGCCTTAGCCACTTGAGCCACAGGCACCAAGCCGGGAAAATTTAATATTCTCCCAGGTGTATATTATTGTTAACTATAGTTATCCCACAGTAATATAGAAGTTATTCCCCTATCTAGCTACATGTATGTATTTTTGAGACAGAGTCTCACTATGTTGCCCTCAGTAGAGTGCTGTGGGATCACAGCTCACAGCAAACTCAAACTCTTGGGCTCAAGTGATTCTCTTGCCTCAGGCTCCTAAGTAGCTGGGACTATAGACGCCCACTACGATGCCCAGCTATTTTTACGGGCAGGGTCTCCCTCTGGCTTGGGCCGGTCTCGAACTCATGAGCTCAGGCAATCTACCCACCTTGGCCTCCCAAAGTGCTAGGATTATAGGCGCCAGCTATAATTTTGTATCCTATAACAAATATCTTTCCTCTTATCCTTCCCAGCCTCTGGTATCCTCTGTCCTAGTTTTTATTTCTATGAGATCAACTTTTTTTAGTTTCCACATATGAGGGAGAACTTTAATTGTTTAACTTTCCATTACTGGCTTATTTCACTTAGCATAATGATCTCCAGTTCCATCCATGTTGCCATGAATGATGGAATTTCATTCTTTTTTATGGCTGAATAATAGTTCATATTGTGTGTGTATATATATCACATTTTCCTTATACATTCGTCTGTTGTTGACTCTTGCTGATTCCATATCTTGGCTATTGTGAATAATGCGACAATAAATATGGGGGTTCAGGAGTGTCTGGAAATACTGGTTTCATTTCCTTTGGATAAAATGCGCAATAGTGGGATTGTTGGATCATATGGTAGTTCTATTTGTAACGGTTTTTTTGGTTTTAGGGTTTTTTTTTTTTTTGAGACATGGTCTCATCCTGTGACCCTAGGCTGGAGTGCAGTGTCACAATTACAACTCACCGCAGCCTCAAACTCCTGCTCAAGCCATCCTCCCACCTCACCCTCCCAAATAGCTAAGCATACAGACTGAGTCATTGCACCTAGGCTATTTGTAGTTTTTTTTGGAAGCTCTATACTGTTCTTCATAATGGCTGTATTAGCCTAAATTCTCACATAATAATCTTTATTCATTCAAATCCTCTTTGTTTATGTGCAAAGTAAATAACCCCCCTTACCAAGTAAGCTTCCCAGGACTTTACCACCTATTAATTCTAAGACCAAACTTACAACTTGGACAATAAATGTATAAAATTAACAGTTACATCTTGGCATCACCCAGGGAAGTAATCAACATTTTTATTTTATTTTATTTTATTTCATTTCATTTATTTATTTATTGAGACAGAGTCTCACTATGTCAACCTCAGTAGAGTGCTATCGCATCACAGCTCACAGCAAACTCAAATTCTTGGGCTTAAGTGATTCTCTTGCCTCAGCCTCCCAAGTAACTGCGAGTATGGACGCCCACCACAATGCCTGGCTATTTTCTGTTGCAGTTGTTGTTGTTTAGCTGCCCCAGGCCGGGTTTGAACCTGCCAGCCTTGGTGTATGTGGCTGGCTCCATAACCACTGTGCTACAGGCATCAAGCTGTAGTCAACATTAATAACAACATGTATTATGTTGCAAGATGAGTTGCTTCCCTGTGGTATGAAGTTGAATTCTTTTTTTTTGAGACAGAGCCTCAAGCTATCCCCCTGGGTAGAGTGCTGTGGCATCACAGCTCACAGCAACCTCCACTCCTGGGCTTAAATGAGTCTCCTGCCTCAGCCTCCCAAGTAGCTGGGACCACAGGTGCCCGCCACAATGCCGGGCTTTCTTTTTTTTTTTTTTTTGGTTGCAGGCATCATTGTTGTTTGGCAAGCCTGAGCTGGATTCGAACCCATCACCTTAGGTGTATGAGGCTGGCGCCTTAGCCATTTGAGCCACAGGCACTGAGCTGTGAAGTTGAATTCTTATTAACTTGCAACAAAGATGGTTTCAGTTCCTTGACCTGAGTCTTGTCTTCCCCCTGATTTTGCCTCAATCACTGCTCTAGGCTTTACTGCCCTGCTGCATGATGGGACACTGAGCCTTCAGATCATCCTGTAGAAAAATCAGTTAATAGATCTGCAGGGCCACTTCATTTATACCTAGGGAAAATTAAGTCAGGAAGGTCGTTATAGAATTAACAATGGAGCAGTTTGGCCTATGGTTCAGTGAGCAAAAAAGATCTCTTTGCTCTTTTTCCAAGCCAGTTCTGCTTCTGGGCACTAATATATGACAGGATGCCAGTATCTCATATTTGACAGTGGTGTCCCTTCTTGTAAAGAGGTTTCTGCCCATAGAAAGACAATATTAATTCTTTATCCCCAGACCAGATGGAGTTAAGTTCATGCTACTTGACTCAAGTTCCTCCATCGTAGACATAAAGTACAGTTTTTACTAAAGAACTGAAGAATCTCTCTGGTGAAGTGTGATTTAGGTTATTCTTCTAGAATTTGGGTTTTAATTCACTGCTGGCATTTCTGAAGTAGTTTGGGGTGAGCATCTGAGATAAATGAGTCATCTCAGTCCTTCTATTTCTTCTATTTCCCATTATTTTCTAACTTAAACATTTTAGGAATAAGGATTAATTTATCCTCCCAACACTGGCAACAAGCAAGTCATTCTATAAAATATATTGGGAAATTAATGGACTTCCATTTGGGGAGAAGTAAACAAAAGTAGATAATATATATGCCTGTTTATCTAGTGCTGCCAGAGTATTGGGGGCTGAAGAATGAATAGTTCTAAGCCACGCTTATTGTTAGGCTAAAAAAAAAAAAACCCAACCAGCCAACCACCAATTTGTTTTTTTTTTCAAGCTGTCAGCTGGAAGCAGAAAGAGGTAAATGTTAAATTGAGGGGTGTTTTAAGGAGCTAAAAATCTGCTACATTTGTCCCATGTTCTCTGCCAAGTCAACCCTCTTTATGTGGCGGTGAGGGCTGCACATAGACCCTGCTCTCCCAGGGCAAGTGGGAGCTAGTGTCCCTGCTCCCATTGCAGCTAGTGTCTCATGGTTTGGTGAAATAGCTGTGGTTAGGAAACAAACTCAGATTAATCCTTGGTTGGTTTAGGGGACAGAGGTAGCCATCCATGGTGGCCACTTGAAAGTAGACTCAACAAACTAAGATATCAACCTCAGTGTTGACTCTTCCCCCTGTCCAAGGTACAAACACATCCCCCTGGCTACTGCACGAGAACATTATGAGAAGCATGCAACCTACTTCTGTACAAACATACTCCTCATACTGCAAACATTTTGTTGGCTGACATTAGTACAGACAGCATCCTGCAGTTTGTACAGTGCTCTCAAATATGTGATCTTATTTGATCCAGTTGCACATATACCTTATCAAGATGTTCTATTACCATAGCCATCATAGTCACAGATGCCCAACCATGCCTGGCTAATTTTTCTATATTTTGTAGAGACTAATGTTCTTCAGAATCTGTGTCATTCAAGGAAACATATCGGTATGATCTTGGGTTTTAGATCTCCACTTAATAGAGGAGAGGTGATTATTGTGTTGTTCAAGGTCTAGGTCGTGCTGTGTTTGGAAGATAGGCCTTAGAATGGAGAAGAACTCTGAAAGGAAGGTGAGGACTCTTCCAGTAGTCTCCAGGGCCTTATACATGCCCTGTGCTGCGCAGGGCTAGCATGACAGTTGAAGAAGGACATTTTTGCTCCTGAGAACAAGTCAAACTCACCTGAATCAAATTCAAGTCTAGTCCACATTTGAGTCAGGAAACCAAAAAGATAAAACTGAACATAACCTATATCTGACCAACTACTCACAGAGCCATAGGCTTGCACATGGTAGGGCTAAAATAGAAAAAGATGGCAAGTTCTATGCCAACTCCTTTCGAGGCAGTCAGGTATAGTGGGAAGAAAAGAGAATTTTATTTATTTTATTTTTTATTTTTATTTTTATGTTTTTGAGACAGAGTCTCCCTCTGTCACTGTTGGTAGAGTGCTATGGTGTCATAGCTCACAGCAACCACAAACTCTTAGGCTCGAGTGATTATTTTACCTCAGTCTCCGGAGTACCTGAGACTACAGGCCCCCACCACAACACCCAGTTACTTTTTGGTAGATTACAGGAGTGAGCCACCATGACTGCCCAGCCCTCAATAGGGTACTTTAAAAGCAGTAGGGTGCGGCCCCATATGCTGAAGGTGGAAGGTTCAAGCCCAGCCCTGGCCAAAAACTGCACACACAAAAAAAATAATAAAATAAAATAAAAGCAGCGGTCATCAGCTGTTACAAGCTTCCGAGTAAGTAAAATGAAAGGCGAATTTGGAGCGGGAACAACAGGAGGCTAAAAGACAGGAACCAAAGCTGGCTCCTCGGCAGGAGGAGAGAACGAGCCAGTATCAGTACAGCCTGGGCCCTGGTGCAGGAAAGGCAAAGGCCTTTACCCAGCAAAATGCCCAGGGAACAACCCAGGACATGGGGAGTTGGCAGGGGAAGCTGTTATATTCCCAGGGATTTGTAAGCCCTAACAATCACCATCCTCCTCCGTCTCTTCCTCATCAAAAGCATTTATTAAGCACCCTAATTATTAAACAAGGCAGGTAGAAGAGAAAGGTGGGAAATTGGAGGGTTGAATCAGTTTTTTAAAAAGCTAGAAAAATGAGTCAGTGTGTGTAACACTTCATTTGGAGAACAAAGCGATGTTCCTAATCCAGCCAGGTGCATTGTCAAACCTGTAGGGGAGCGATAGGGAAACAGATCATTTTTTTTCTCTCTCAGTCACAAATACTGGGAGCTCAGAGCTGAACTGCCAAACCTCTAGGATAAATCCAGAGGATTTATTCTCCCAACAAGGGCCAAAGAACTGACAGAACCACAGGCAAGAAGAATATCTGTTTTGTTTTGTTTGAGACAGAATTTTTTTTGTTTTTTTGGGTCACTGCTGGTAGAGTGCCGTGGTGTCTTAGCTCACAGCAACCTCAAAGTCTTGGGTTCAAGTGATCCCCTTGGCTTGGCTCAGTTTCCCAAGTAGCTGGAACTACACGTGCCCACCACAATGCCCAGCTATTTTATTTCAGGCTGGTCTCGACCCTGTGAGCTCAAGCAATCCACCCGCCTTCCCAAGAGCTGGGATTACAGGTATGAGTCACCTCGCCCAGCCTTAAGAATACTATTTGGGCTTGGTGCCTATGGCTCAAGCGGCTAAGGGGCTAGCTACATACACCTGAGCTGGTGGTTCGAATCTAGCCTATGCCCGCCAAACAACAATGACGGCTGCAACCAAAAAATAGCCAGGCGTTGTGGTGGGTGCCTGTAATCCCGCTACTTGGGAGGGGAAGGCAGGAGAATCGCTTGAGCCCAGGAGTTGGAGGTTGCTGTGATCTGTGATGCTATGGCACTCTACCCAGGGCAACAGCTTGAGGCTCTGTCTCAAAAAAAAAGAATAATATCTGTTCAACTCAATGTTTAGAATATGCTAAGTGTGGAGACATTTGTTTAGAAAATCTACTAGATTTGCTCCTTAAGGTAAGAAATCGTACTCTACTTAGTTTTTGAATTTTAGGATGGAGTTCAGTGACTCATACAAAGTGGATGCTCAGTAAATACTGACTGGGATAAGGCTGATGGCAGGAGCTGAGTCCTGTACAACTTTGTATTCTGCTCCAGGCCTAGCACTAAGTGAACGAATGCCTGCAGGCATTAATGAATGAGAAATGCAACTCTTGATTTGCCTTTGAAGGAAAGCGTATGCCTTTGCAAGCAGCGGTATCATCTCCCTAGTTATCCAAGAAGTGTGTGTTCTCTTCCTAATTTCATCTTGATTTGTCCCCTTAGAAGACCAGAGCTTTTGCTAAACTAATCTGGCTGCTAAAAAGATACCATTCTGCTGGTTTTTCTTCATCCTCATGAAGAGTCAAAAGGTTCTGAACTTCTAAAACTGTTGAGACATTTCCCGTGTCCCTCTGCGGGCCCAGGTCTAAGGTTTCCTGGCCCCCCACCCTCACCTCCTTGTTCTTCATCTTTTTTTATTTGAATGTTGACCCCTCTGGCTCAGCAGCGCCTTGCTTCCCCCAGTCCCGTCAGTCTCATCTCTCTCAGTTTAGCACATTAACATGGAAGGTGAATCTGGATGATATGGATGTAGAATGTGAACGTTTTAACACAATAACTAAGAAAATGA
>CAUYTI010059736.1:0-13785 GCA_963575145.1 Galago senegalensis
TTTTTTTTTTTTTGAGACAGAGCCTCAAGCTGTCCCCCTGGGTAGAGTGCCATGGCATTACAGCTCACAGCAACCTCCAACTCCTGGGCTCAAGCGAGTCTCTTGCCTCCGCCTCCCAAGTACCTGGGACCACAGGCGCCCAGCACAACGCCCAGCTATTTTTTGGTTGCAGCCATCATTGTTGTTTGGCGGGTCCGGGCTGGGGATTCGAACCCACCACCTTAGGTGTATGTGGCTGGCGCGTTAGCCAGTTGAGCTATAGGCGCTGAGCCCCGTTTATGCATTCTTTCCAAAAATCGGGACTTTTTTAAAACGCCGCGGGATGCAGGACAAATTGTTGAAAAGCGAGACTGTCCCACCCAAATTGGGACATCTGGTCACCCTAAACTACAACCAAAAAATAGCCAGGCCTTGTGGTGGGTGCCTGTAGTCCCAGCTACTTGGGAGGCTGAGGCAAGAGAATGGCTTAAGCCGAGGAGTTGAAGGTTGCTGTGAGCTGTGATGCCACAGCACTCTACCCAAGGCAACAAACTTGAGGTTCTGTCTCAAAAAATAAAAATAAAAAATAAATAAATAAAAACAAAGCCCAACCAGGTGACTCTGAAGTTTAATGCCTTTAGCACCATGAAAAAGTGCTGCAGCAAAAAGAACTGGGAAAGAAACTATAGGACAGATCAGAAATACCTCTGTGCCTTAGATTTCATAGAAAAGTGGTATAAGGTTGAATGTGAAAGTTGAAAATGTATGATAGAAGGCACCTGAGATAGTAAGGACTACAGCAAAAGAAATATCATGCTCAAAAAAGAGTAATGGAGACAGATTGCTCCATAGGGTCAGTGTAACCCCTGGAGCTAGTCTTGCAAATTAATAACCAAGTCATATGAGACATAGTAATGAAAAACCCAGACATTAACCCATGTCCCAGTGTAGACTTGAAACAAGTATAGCCCTCAAAACTTGTGGAGTGGCAAGATGGCCAAATGGAGCCAGCCTTCCACAGAGGCTCCCATCCAGAGGGAGAGTTAAGGATAGAAGTTTAGTAAGCTGATGGTTTGGAGCTGGGCCAAGAAAGAAGGTTGAAGAACAGACATCAACCCTGCTGAGGTGAGCTGTGACCCCAAGGAAACAAACAATAGCTGAGACTTCAACCCAGAGTTACTGATTCACTAGGATTGGACAGAGACCAGCTGAAAATAAGACAGAGCCACTTAGCCCCACCACACCAAGCAGGTCCCCAGTGTCTCAGGCCGTAGCACTGTATAGGTCCTTTACAAAGCTCTAGGGGGAAAGATACAGATACCACTCATAGCTCTTGAACAAAGGGCTAGTTAATCCCTACTGCAGGAGACCCCAACCCAACTTCGCCTTATCTGCTCATCTAGCCAAATGGTATAAAATAATCATGGGGCAGAATCAGCAGGAAAATTCTGGCAACATGAACAATCAGAGTAGATCAACTCCTCCAAGGAATGACATGGTGGGCATACCAGAAGATCCCATTCATAAACAAATGGCTGAGATGTCAGAAATTGAATTTAGAGTATGGATTGCAAATATGATTAATAGAATGGAGGTAAAGTTGGAATTAGAAATACAAGGAATAGGGCAGCACCTGTGGCTCAAAGGAGTAGGGCTCCAGCCCCATATGCCTGAGGTGGCAGGTTCAAACCCAACCCCAGCCAAAAACTGCAAAAAAAAAAAAAAAAAAAGAAGAAGAAAGAAAAAAAGAAAAGAAATACAAGGAATATTTCAAAATTTGTCCCAAGAATTCAATGAATTTAAAGACAAAGTCACCAAAATATTTTGACACATTGAGACAACTTGCGGCCCTGAATGATCTGAGAAATACAGTAGAATCCCTCAGTAAAAGAATGGAGCAGGCAGAAGAAAGGATTTCTGACATTGAAGACAAAGCTTGTGAATGCTCCCAAATGCTCAAAGAGGAAAAGAAGTGGAGAGCAAAAACAGATCATTCGCTCAGAGAACTCTGGGATAATTCAAAGAAAACTAATATTCACCTTATAAGAATTACTGAAGGCAATGTAAGCGGCTTCGAAAGGCCCAGATGCTCTACCTCATGAGATAATCAAGGAGAACTTCCCAGATGTGCCAAGGGATTCTGAAATTCAGATAGCACACAGTTTCAGAATCCCAGCACAACTCAACCTGAATAAGGCATTTCCCAGACACATTATAATTAACTTCACCAAAGTTAATACGAAGGAGACAATTATGCAAGCAGCCAGACATAAGAAAACCAGAAGCTACATGGAGAAGAATATTAGAATGACTGAAGATCTCTCTCCTGAAACCTTTTAAGCTAGAAGAGGGTGGTCAATGACTTTTAATCTCCTAAAACAATTTTCAACCCAGGATCCCGTATCCAGCTAAACTGAGTTTTATTTCTGATGGAGAAATTAAATACTTTAATGACATTCACATGTTGAAGAAATTTGCCATAACTAAACCAGCTCTCCAGGATATTCTCAGACCTATCCTCCATGATGACCAGCACCACCACCAAAGTAAACTCATTCAGAAACTTTAGATCAAATTCCAACTTCCACAATGGTGAAAGGATTAAAAATATCCACTGGACTTTAAAAAAACTCAATACTTATACCTTTTATATGAAAGCTATAACCAAATAGCCTAAGAATATGGGGAAGGGGGAAGGAGAAGGGAAGGGGGAATGGGAGGAGGAAGGGGGTTTGGAGGGATCACTTCTGAGGTTTGTCTTATAGGGGTACAGGTGAATCTTTCTAAGAGTAGGATATGAATGTTTTAAAGCAATAACTGAGAAAAATACATGAAGGCTGTGTTGACCAGTTTGATGGAAGTATTTCAGATTGCATGTGAAAACCCCACACTGTACCCCAGAAGTGGATTAATGTACATAGTTACCATTCAATAAAATAAATAAATAAATAAATAAAAACTCAATACCCAAAATTCTACCAGGCTTATCAATATCCTCAATTAATGTGAATGGTTTAAATTGTCCTCTAAAAAGGCCCAGTTGGCTGACTAGATACCAAACTCAGTCCAGATATCTGCTGCATACAAGAATCTCATCATAGCTTAAAAGATAAATATAGACTCAAGGTGAAGGGATGGTCATCTATATTTCAGGCAAATGGAAAGCAGGAAAAAAGCAGGTGTTGTAAATTTATTTGCAGATACAATAGGCTTTAAACCAATAAAAGTAAGAAAAGACAACGATGGTTACTTCCTATTTGTTAAGGGTAATACTCTATATGATGAGATTTCAATTATTAACATTTATGCACCCAACCAGAATGCATCTCAATTTATAAAAGACTCTAAGAGACATAAGCAATTTGATTTCCTCTAGCACCATAATAGAGATTTTAACACTCCTTTGGCAATGTTGGATAGATCTTCCAATAAGGAACTCAGCAAAGAAATTTTAGACTTAAACTTAACCATTCAACAATTGGATTTAACAGACATCTACACAACATTTCATCCTAACAAAATTGAATACACATTCTTCTCATCGGCCCATGGAATATCCTCCAAAATTGATCACATCTTAGGTCACAAGTCCAACCTCAGCAAATTTAAAAGAATAGAAATTATTCCATGCATCTTCTTGGACCATCATGGAATAAGAGTTGAACTCAGTAACAACAGGAATCTGAAAAATCATACAAAAACATGGAAACTTATGCTGAACAAGAGCTGGGTCATAGACGAGATTAAGAAGGAAATTACCAAATTTTTAGAACAAAATGATAATGAAGACATGAATTACCAGAACCTCTGGGATACTGCAAAGGCAGACCTAAGAGGGAAATTTATAGCACTGCAAGCCTTCCTCAAGAGAATGGAAAGAGAGGAAGTTAATGACTTAATGGGACATCTCAAGCAACTGGAAAAGGAATATTCTAATCCCAAACCCAGCAGAAGAAAAGAAATAACCAAAATTAGAGCAGAATTAAGTGAAATTGAAAACAAAAAGATTATACAACAGATCAATAAATCAAAAAGTTGGTTTTTTGAAAAGGTCAATAAGATAGATAAACTTTTGGCTAACCTAACCAGGAAAAAAAGAGTAAAATCTCTAATTTCAACAATCAGAAATGGCAAACATGAAATAACAACAGACTCCTCAAAAATTCAAAAAATCCTTAATGAATATTATAAGAAACTCTATTCTCAGAAATATGAGAATTTGAAGGAAATAGACCAATACTTGGAAGCATGCCACCTTCCTAGACTTAGCCAGAATGAAGTGGAAATGTTGAACAGGCCTATATCAAGTTCTAAAATAGCATCAACTATACAAAATCTCCCTAAAAAGAATAGCCCAGGACCAGATGGCTTCACAACAGCATTCTACCAAACCTTTAAAGAGGAACTAGTACCTATATTACTCAACCTTTTCCAAAATATAGAAAAAGAAGGAATACTACCCAACACAATAAAAGAAAATTGGCTTGGTGCCTGTGGCTCAAGTGGCTAAGGCGCCAGCCATATACACCTAAGGTGGCAGGTTTGAATCCAGCCCAGGCCTGCGAAACAACAATGATGGCTGCAACCAAAAAATAGCCAGGCATTGTGGCAGGCACCTGTGGTCCCAGCTACTTGGGAGGCAGAGGCAGGAGACTTGTTTGAGCCCAGGAGTTGGAGGTTGCTGTGAGCTGTGATGCCACGGCACTCTACCCAGGGGGACAGCTTAAGCTCTGTCTCAAAAAAATTAAAAAAAAAAAAAACTTAAGAAATGAACATTATAGACCAATATCACTAATAAATATTAATATAAAAATATTCAACAAGATCCTAGCAAACAGAATCCAGAAACACATCAAACAAATTATACACCATGACCAAGTGGCTTTTATCCCAGGGTCTCAAGGCTGGTTCAGTATACATAAATCTATAAATATAATTTATCGCATAAACAAATTAAAAAACAAAAACCATATTATTCTCTGAATTGATGCAGAAAAAGCTTTTGATAATATCCAGCATCATTTTATGATCAGAACACTTAAGAAAATTGGTATAGAAGGGATCATTTCTTAAACTGATAGAGGCCATCTACAGCAAAGCCACAGCCAATATCATACTGAATGGAGTTAAATTAAAATTGTTTCCACTCAGATCAGGAAGCAGGCAAGGTTGCCCATTTTTTCCACTGCTTTTCAACGTTGTAATGGAAGTCTTAGCCATCACAATTAGGCAAGAAAAGGTGATCAAGTGTATCCATATAGGGTCAGAAGAAATCAAACTTTCACTCTTCACAGATGATATGATTGTATATCTGGAAAATACCAGAGATTCTACTACAAAACTCTTAGAAGTGATCAAGGAATACAGCAGCATCTCAAGTTACAAAACCATCACTCATAAATCTGTAGCCTTTATATATGCCAACAATAGTCAAGCTGAAAAAACAGATAAGACTCTATTCCTTTCACAGTAGTGCAAGAAGATGAAATATTGGGAGTTTACCTAACAAAGGACATGAAAGATCTCCATAAAAAGAACTATGAAACTCTAAGAAAATAAATAGCTGAAGATGTTAACAAATGGAAAAACACACTATGTTCATGGCTGGGAAGAATCAACATTGTTAAAATGTCCATACTACCCAAAGCAATGTACAATTTTAGTGCAATCCCTTTCAAAGCTCCACTGTCATACTTTAAAGATCTCAAGAAAATAATACTTCATTTTATATGGAATCAGAAAAAACCTCCAATAGCCAAAACATTACTCAGAAATAAAAACAAAGCAGGAGGAATCATGCTACCAGACCTCAGATTATACTATAAATCAATAGTGGTCAAAACTCATGGTACTGGCACAAAAACAGATAGGTAGATGTATGGAATAGAATAGATAATCAAGAGATGAACCCAGCTACTTGCTGTTATTTGATCTTTCATAAGCCAATTAAAAACATTTAGTGGGGAAAAGATTCCCTATTTAACAAATGGTGCTTGGTGAACTGGCTGGCGACCTGTAGAAGACTGAAACTGGACCCACACCTTTCACCACTAACTAAAATAGACTCTCACTGGATTAAAACTTTAAACTTAAGACATGAAACTATGGCTCAGCACCTGTGGCTCAAGTGGCTAAGGCACCAGCCACATACACCTAAGGGTGGCGAGTTCGAATCCAGCCAGGGCCCACCAAACAACAATGATGACTGCAACCAAAAAAATAGCCAGGTGTTGTGGCAGGTGCCTGTGGTCCCAGCTACTTGGAAGGCTGAGGCAGGAGACTCGCTTGAGCTCAGAAGTTGGAGGTTGCTGTGAGCTGTGATGCCACAGCACTCTATTCAGGGGGACAGCTTGAGGTTCTGTCTCAAAAAAAGGACATGAAACTATAAAAATACTAGAAGAAAAGGGTGGCTCAAGGAGTAGGGCACCAGCCCCATATACCAGGAGTGGCAGGTTCAAACCTGGCCCTGGCCAAAAACTACAAAAATACTAGAAGAAAGTGCAGGGAAAATACTTGAAGAAATCGGCCTGGGTGAATATTTTATGAGGAAGACCCCCCGGGCCTTTGAAACAACACCAAAAATACATTACTGGGATCTGATCAAACTAAAAAGCTTCTGCACAGCCAAAAACATAGTACGTAAAGCAAGCAGACAACCCTGAGAATGGGAGAAGATATTTGCAGGTTGTGTCTCCGACAAAGGTTTAATAACCAGAATCCACAGAGAACTCGAATGTATTAGCAAGAAAAGCACAAGTGATCCCATCTCAGGGTGGGCA
Organism: Galago senegalensis; assembly: GCA_963575145.1. Classification (NCBI taxonomy): domain Eukaryota; kingdom Metazoa; phylum Chordata; class Mammalia; order Primates; family Galagidae; genus Galago; species Galago senegalensis. The sequence goes on from CAUYTI010059736.1 coordinate 6,759, forward strand.
GGGGACTTGAAGAGAAACTTCTCTGAAGAAGATAGGTGCATGACCTACAGACACATGAAAAAATCCTCATCATCCTTAATTATCAGAGAAATGCAAATCAAAACCACTTTGAGATATCATCTAACCCCAGTAAGATTAGCCCACATTACAAAATCCCCAAACCAGAGATGTTGGCGTGGATATGGAGAAAAGGGAACATTTCTGCAGTGCTGGTGGGAATGCAAACTAATACATTCCTTTTGGAAAGATGTTTGGAAATCACTTAGGGATCTAAAAAATAGGCCTGCCATTCAATCCTTCAATTCCTCTACTAGGAAGACCAAAAATCACTTTATAACAAAGATATTTGCACCAGAATGTTTACTGCAACCCAATTCATAATTGCTAAGTCATGGAAGAAGCCCAAGTGCTCATCAACCCATGAATGGATTGATAAATTGTGGTATGTGTACACCATGGAATATTATGCAGCCTTTAAAAAAGATGGAGATGGCTTGGCGCCTGTGGCTCAAGCGGCTAAGGCGCCAGCCACATACACCTAAGGTGGCAGGTTCGAATCCAGCCTGGGCCCACCAAACAACAATGACGGCTACAACCAAAAAATAGCTGGGCGTTGTGGCGGGCGCCTGTGGTCCCAGCTACTTGGGAGGCAGAGGCAGGAGACTCGTTTGAGCCCAGGAGTTGGAGGTTGCTGTGAGCTGTGATGCCACGGCACTCTACCCAGGGGGACAGCTTGAGGCTCTGTCTCAAAAAAAAAAAAAAAAGATGGAGACTCTACCTCCTTCATGTTTACATGGATGGAGCTGGAACATTTTCTTCTTAGCAAAGTATCTCAAGAATGGAAGAAAAAGTATCTAATGTATTCAGTCCTATTATGAAACCAATTTCATATCATATGAAAGCTACAACCCAACTATAGCCCAAAAAGAAGAGGAAAGAGGAGAGAGAGGGGAGGGGAGAAGGGAGGATAGGTAGAGGGAGGGTAATTGGTAGGACCACACCTATGGCGCATTTTACAAGGGTACATGTTAAATTTATTAAGTATAGAATATAAATGTCTTAACATAATAACTAAGAAAAGGCAGTGAAGGCTATGTTAACCAGTTTGATGAAAATATTTCAAATGGTATATAAAACCAGCACATTGTACCCCATGATTGCATTAATGTACACAGCTATGATTTAATAAAAAAATAAAAAATCCTGTGGAGAGACTGATTTTCAACCATTAGAGAATTTAAAACCTTACTGGAAGAAGGACTAGCCATCTCTAGAGTTAGCTTAATTATTCCCTATCTCCTCCCACTAATAGTCAGAGTTATGCCTAGATAACTAGGACAGATGTCAATGAAAAAAACCGCATCATACATGTTCTCTATGTGCGATACCAGCTCCTGCAGGAGCAAGCTGATAATGAGACCCCATATTAAAATGTACAGAGAGACTCAAAGGGGGGAATAAGAGAGGATATCCAGAAAAAGTGACACCTAAGAGAACAGAGGTCTTCTCAAGGAGACCCCAAGGATACACCTGCGATGTCCTCCCCATGGGGACTCAGCTCTCAGGAATTTGTGGACTTAACTTCCTGGGACCGGGAAACTAACGCTTGTTTCCACTTCTGTGAAAGCCCGTGGTTCTGTAACAGCTGGAGCCCCCTTCTCCAGCTTGATTCAAACTCACCAATGAGAAAGGTGTCCATGGGCCGGAATTTTTTGACTGGGATTAAAAACAAGACTGAGCCAGTCAAGGAGTGTGGCCCTTTTGAATTGTTCTGTGCCATCGCTCCACCGGCTAAAATAAAGCCCTTCCTCTTGTAAACGTGGTGTTTAGGTGCTCTTTCTCTCCACTGGGCCTCACCTTCCTGCAACAACTGGGGAGAGAGTAATGGGGACCACTTATGAGGGTATTAAAAGACCAGTGAAACTGCATTCCATCTCCTTAGGAAGGACTGTAGCTCCTAAGGATCTACAGAGTTGCTCTGGTATGTGTGACTTGTGAATGCCAGTAGCATTATTACCATCTCATAGGAAGCATTCCTTTAAGTGTCACCCAGGCTTAGAGTAGGATGGACCTTCTGCAACCAGCTCAACAAACCCCTATGTGTGTGTATGTATTTGTTTCGAGACAGTCTCACTTTGTTGCCCTCAGTAGAGCGCTGAGGCATCATAGCTCACAGCAACCTCAACCTCCTGGGCTCAAGTGATCCCCTAGTCTCAGCCTCCTGAGTAGCTGGGACTACAGGTACCTGCCACAATGCTCAGCTATTTTTTAGAGACAGGGGTCTCACTCTTACTCAGGCTGGTCTTGAATTCATGACCTCAAGTGATCTACCCACCTCGGCCTCCCCAGTGCTAGGATTACAGGCATGAGCCACCATACTTGGGCCCCTATTTTTTTTTTATATTCCTCTCCCTTATCTAACTATATAATCCTTTGAGTTTTTCCCAGAAATTATGTCCTCAAATGGTTCTCCTGGATCTCCAAAGTGCAAAATTATAGGCATGAGTCACCACACTGGGCCTGAAATGGTAGATCTTCAATAAGACAAAGGAGCTGAGATTCCAAAGGCCCCAGGGCAGACTTCCTCACACGGAGATTTAACATCCCCCACAACCTGTCCCCAGTGCCCGCAGTGACATACACCAAGCCTGGCCCAAGGCACAGGGCCCTTCCTTGAAAAGCCCATGATATCCTTATTCCAGGAATTCATACAGCAGGACATCCGTCATGTTAAAAACTCCTCTCTTCATTGGCAATCCTCATTGGCTCAATAAGTGGATTTTTCCCCCAGAGCCTGCAGATGAGGATCAGTGGGTGAATCTTCATCCAAGAGCACCTAGATCTAGATGGAGACCACCTGCTGTTTCACCAACACTTGCATAATCATCTGGCGGACTTCTCTGCCATCACAAAGAGAATGGAGGCTCAGGGGCTGAAGAAACATACCTGGAGGTCAGTGCTAGTTCTAGCAGAGCCAGAAGAGGAACCCAGGCATCCCAACTTCAGACTCAGCCATTCCCACTACTCTGCTCTGCAGTGGGCACCTGGAAAGGCGATTTTAAATTCTTACTTGATTGAATCCAGATTTCTTTTAAGTGCAGATTTTTTTTTCTGAAACTTAAGCAGTCCAGAATCCTCCCACACACGCTTCCTGGCTATTTCAAGGGTGCAGCTATGGCTCAGATACAAGTTAGGGATTACATGACCAGAAGCCAAATGGGGCAAGGTATCTTTCCAGAAAAAGTCTGGCACCCAGGTGCCAGCAGGAAAATCAGAGCCACACTAGTGAGAGAAACCCAAGAGTTCTGCCAGGAATCCAGGCACAGGATGAGGAAGAGGGTGGGGCAACCCAAGAGCTAAAAGTCAGGGTGAAATGGCATCAGATGAGTGGGGGATGCAGGGCTCCAGGGGGAACAATTCGCATTGCGGTCTAAGCACTGGAGCCCCAAGGAGCTGTGCAGCCACGCACTGGCTGTGCAACTGTACACAGCAGCATGACCAGGAGTGAGTAGATGTAGATGGCGGGTATCAAATTTTGCTCTGGACCACAAGGATGCCTTGCCCCGTGTGGCTTCTGGTCATGTTTGTGGCTCACCCATGTTGGTCAGTGGCTAAGTGGTACAGGATGCTACAAGCAGACTTTGAGATGAAGTCAGGGCAGACACAATATTCCTTGCTAATTTTTAGGCTTACACTAATTTGTACTTTTTTTTTTTTTGAGACAAAGTCTTATCCCATCTCCCTGGGGAGAGTGCCATGGCATCATAGCTCACAGCAACCTCAAACTCTTGGTTTCAAGAAATCCTCTTGCCTCAGCCCCCTGAGTAACTCGGACTACAGGCCAGTAAGCGCCACTACACCAGGCTAGTTTTTCTAGCCTTTTAGTAGAGATGGGCTCTCGCTGTTGCTCAGGCTGGTCTCAAACTCTTGCGCTCTTAAGCAATCCACCCTCGTGGGCCTCCCAGAGTGCTAGAATTACAAACGTGAACCACCACACCCAGCCTGATTTGTACATTTAAAGGTATAATCAAGTCATAAATATGACCTGAAAAACTTAAATGTAAGACAATCCAAGAAAGAGTGTGTAGGGAAATACCACTGAGACATTAAAACTTTTTTTTTTTTTTTTTGAGACAGAGCCTCAAGCTGTCCCCCTGGGTAGAGTGCTCTGGCATTACAGCTCACAGCAACCTCCAACTCTTGGGCTCAAGCGAGTCTCCTGCCTCCACCTCCCAAGTAGCTGGGACCACAGGCGCCCGCCACAATGCCCAGCTATTTTTTGGTTGCAGCCGTCATTGTTGTTTGGCAGGTCCGGGCTGGGGATTCAAACCCGCCACCTTAGGTGTACTTGGCTGGCGCCTTAGCCGGCGCCGAGCCTAAAACTTTTTTTAAGTCCAAGACTCCCCTCCTTCCTACCTAAGCCACAGCTTAACCCCTACTGAATTAATGCCACCCACTGGGCCCCAGGGGAGAAGGGACCACCACCTCTTTTCCAGACAGGAAAAGTCATTGTTTGTGTTTCAACAAAGCATTTTTTAAGAGACAATAACCTTGAAAGCCAGATTCTGTTTAAAAATAAAAAGCTTTTCTAAATTCCAAAGTTTCCTTTTTTGATAGGAAAAGCAAAACTTGAGATTTTAGACTAGAATTTTGTAATAAGCCATAGGTCAAGAGGGCATAAGATTTGATGTCAGGGTATTGTTCTTCTGAAACTGGAGAAAAAACTAACAGCATAAGTAGGAAGGCAAAAAAAGTGAGGACAAGACTAGGGACTGGGCTTCTGAGAGACGGAGAAAGGCAATCCTAACCATCTGGGCTTGAAAGGAACTCTTCGTCACTGGAAGGCAAGCCCAGAAGGTCCCAGATTGGTGTCCCAGGCGCAGAAAGGGCCTCCAGCACTCAGGATGACACCCACCACGGTACAGAGGCAGCAGGAGGCAAGCGTGGAGGAGCTGGTTGCCCAGAGTCTACTGGTAAGCAGGACAGCCGGAGGCCCCTGAGGAGCTGGTTGCCCAGAGTCTACTGGTAAGCAGGACAGCCAGAGGCCCCTGAGTTCACAGACTTGGGAAGCAGAGTACAACAGCCTTCTGGTGGGAACAAGAACAGATCCTGATCAGCGGCAACAAGCGCTGGTATGTTGCAGAAGAGGCCTGGACAACCACACCAAGACCCGAGGTCCCCCCTGTCTCTGCCCTGGTGGCCCCTAGACAGAAGGAAAATTTAAGAGGGAGAAGGCACAAAAGGAGACAGATTTAAGCCAACTGCAACCAAGTTTTAAACCAAGAGAAGCTAAAATAAATGTAATTGGCAAGATCCAGGGTTCTACCATCAGAGGAATTGGGGCTGGAGAAGAAATAAAACCTGCTATAGAAAATAGTATTTGTTTGGCTTACTGGGGCTGTAATGTGTCAACTGCAAGGCCGCCACAGTTTCATAATAGAAATGCATGAGATAATATGCTTGCTACAGAACATCCTTCCCGAGGCTTTTTGGAACTGGCCCAGCTGTTAACACTCCCTTAGGTGTGAGCAAGGTGCCAGCTTGAACCACCTATCCTTGTCTGGTTATTCAGTCTGGGAAGGATGGTCACACTATCCATACCTGGATCACTGCTGCAGCATCAGCTGGGACCTTCCAAAGATGGGTGTCAGAGGCGGAAGCCACACTCACTCCAGCCTGCTCCTTCCCAAAGTTACTCCGCAGCCACCAGACAGTGCCCTGCAGAGTATTCCAGCCTGGCGTCTTGCCCCCATCTCATTGGGCATTGGCTGGTACCTTGGCCCAATTACACCAGCAGGAAGAGAGCTGGGGTGGGGACCACAGGCAGTCACCACAGTAACCCAGATAACCCCCTCATGCTGGGAAAACATAAAACCACCTCCAGACCAGAGGCATTCTAGAAGAGAGGCACCCTTTGAATTTCTTTAGCAAATTTGGGTAAAATCCCCTGAGCAGTGAGTCACTCAGCAAGTATTTTGAGGATTACCTAGAGTGTTCAGTAAATGCTCACTGATGGATGGTTGTAATGTTCTTTGAGCTTTTAAAGAGGAAATTGTCATTTCAAGATAAGCCATCTTATTTTCAATTTCCTGAGATTACTGTGTAGGGACTAGAGAGTGACAAATTCTTATATGTTTCCCTCTAATTTCAAACATGTTTGCTATTCAGACTGTGTGTGTGAGTGTGTGAGTCTGTGTGCGTGTCCTCTCTTAAGTCGCCCAGGTTTATCAGTCCTGAAAAGTTTGTATTTTCAGGCTCAGTGCCTATGGCTCAAGTGGCTAAGCCACATATGCCAGCCACGTACACCCAAGGTGGCAGGTTCCAATCCAGGCTGGGGTGCCAAACAACAATGACAGCTGCAACCAAAAAATAGCCAGGCGTTGTGGCAGGTGCCTGTAGTCCCAGCTAGTTGGGAGGCAGAGGCAGGAGACTCGCTTGAGCCCAGGAGTTGGAGGTTGCTGTGAGCTGTGATGCCATAGCACTCTACCCAGGGGGACAGCTTGAGGCTCCTGTCTCAAAAAAAAAAAAAATTGTATTTCCTACCGTGGGTGAGCTGGTTGTGGCACATCCCAGGAGCTGGTGGACCACAGGCTCCTGCTCCCTGAGCAGGGAGGTCCTCAGCAGACAGAAGTTCAGATGGCAGCTGCCTTCCTTCTAGACAGTCTTCAAGGTCCCATGTCCACGATGGGGAGGAAAGAGCGAGGTCCTAAAAAGTAAGGTGACCAGACATCCCACTTTTGGCCCGCTTGTGGTGGGACAGTCCCAATTTTTAACAATTTGTCCCGCATCCCGTGGTGTTTTTAAAAAGTCCCGATTTTTGGAAATGCACAACAAGCTAGGGAATGCAGGACAACAGGAAGGGAATATACAGTTTGGGGCTGCTGAAGAGGTTAATGTAACTCCATTTGGGAATGAAGAGGCTAATGTAACTTCGTTTGGAAATGAAAAGGCTAATGTAAACTCCCTACTCCCCTCCTGGGCAAGGTCGCCCAGGTGGACCAGTGCCCTACTCCTTTGAGCCACAGGC
>CAUYTI010059737.1:0-23643 GCA_963575145.1 Galago senegalensis
CAGAACTTCCAGGAAGAAAAAGCAAGAGCTGTAACACTTGTATTGCTGATCCTGCTCTACAAAGAGGCTTGGCTCTTTGTAGGAGCTATAACACTTCTACTGCTGACCCTCCTCTGCAAAGAGGCTTGGTCCTTTGTAGGATCTGTAACACTTCTGCTGATCCCCCTCTACAAAGCGGCTTGGCTCTGTGTAAGAGTTGTTGTCATAAGAGTTGTAACACTCACATCCTGCCCTGCAAGGCAGTTTGGTTCTTTGAGCTGTAAATAAAACCTCACTGTTCAAAAAAAAAAAATAAATAAATAAATAAATAAATAGAAGGAAAAAAAAAAAAACAAAATAACTCTCCTTTATTTCACTTTATTATTCCATTCTTTTTGAAATAATCTCTACACAATATGGACAGTTCACTCTGATGAACTAAATTTATGTTCTTAGCTATGCATAAATTTGCCAAAATTATATAGGGCTATTTTGTTTTTATATATGTTTTAAATTTATATATGTATGCTAAAATATATTTTTCTACTTTTTAGTGCATAAATATAAATCTGTCCAGATTGTTCTAATGTAGCATACTTAATTAAATGATTGTGAAACAAATATAGAGAAAGATGGACAAAACACTAGTATTTCCCTAATTACCAATGAGTTTTAGCATAGCCTTAGACACCTAAAGCCATTTGGGTTTCTCTTTTTTGTGAATTATTTATATCTTTCATCATTTTGTCTTTTTTGCCTAATTACTCTATTAGATTATAAATAGGAATATATTAAAATACGCAACCAAAGTTTTATTTGATCTTTTCCTATTTCTATCAGTTGTTTCTCTAGGTAGGTTGAAACAATAGTGTTAAATTTATGTAAAATGTATGATCTTTATATAACACTTAATTTATTTCTCATTTTACCAGTATGATACTTTCCATATTGAGTTGTGTTATGACTGATATAAAATTGCTAACCATGACTGATGTTTGGATTATTTTTGTGTACTTTCCCCTCTTTTTCTTATAACTTTGTATGTTATTTTGTCTAAAAGTTATTTTGTGCAGTTAATACATTTCTGGACATTATTTTAATTTAAGCTGAGTCTTTGACTTTTGATGTAAGTTTAACTCATTTGTATTACTATAATTGGCATTAAATTTAAACAACTTTTTGCAAAGTAGTTTAAATTCTGTGGAATTTTTAGTTATAATTCTGTGATAATCTGTTATAATTCAAAAGATTTTTCCCTTTATTAGTAATTTTTCCCCCCTCTGATGCTAATAATGGAAAAGAAAATAATCTATGTTTGTTATTCCTGATGCCTTTTGGGAGAGTTTCTGATCCTGATATACAAGCTCCTTAATTTATTCTATATATATATTCATTCTGAAAATACAACCAATCTATTTAAATTTTAATTTTTACTATTATAGTTTCCTTGATGTCCATTGCTCTTATTCCTGGTCATTGTTCCTAGTATCCTCCTTTATTTGGGAACATTTATATTTATTTTGAATTATTATTCTGATTAGCTCATTAGAGCTGCTTCAAATAATACACATTTTCCAATTTGCTTTTTCTTTTATAATGTTTGAATTTGTAACACTTTCATGATCTTTGTTTGTCAGTGGATATTCCCCTGGAGATGACTTCTAGTTTGGTAGACAATGTGCATTTGCAAAGAAGAATGAAATCTTATAGCCCACGGTCGTCCCTCCCCACTACACAGCTACTCTGTCTACCTGGGAATTTTTCATAGATTTTAGTTAGTATCTGGGATCCATCAACTTCCTTATCTATTCTGTAATATATTTAGTTTAGGACTTAGGGATTGAAATCAGCAGCCCGTGTTATTTTATCAAGTTACAAACTAATCAGAAGTAGAATGCCTCCAAATAGATATATAGTTTTCATTATGTGGTTTGAAGGCTGGAGACTACATCTTATTCCTGTTGAGTGCCTATACATGAATGCATGGCAATCATTTCATATGCACATCTATAATGAAGGTATAAAAGTGACATCTTCAAAAAGAGGTTCAGTCCTGAAGGATCACAAAAATAAAGTTGACATTTCTTAAAAGTCAACAAAACCTTGATTAATTAATTGTTACGTGTCAGAAAGGAGAATTTGATGAATACCTGTTATTTTTTCAAACCTTATTATTAAAGACTTATTAAAGTCTTCTAAAATAACCTAACTATTTTATTTGTTTGATGTGCTGAAATTGACATAGTTTACTCTTGGTTAATTAAATATTTTCAGGTGTTAATGAAGCAAGTTATGAAGACATTTCTGGTTAATTTTCATGACCTTAAAAATGATAATACAAGTAGAAATTTATCTCAAACTCCTCAGGCCTATTTGCTTTGATTGTAGTTGTGTCTTCATGACTACCATTGCCTTTCTTTCTGCTTTTTCCCCTCTGTCTATAGCAATATTTCTTAATTGGGGGCAGTTGTGTCCCCCTTTCCCCTGGACATGTCTAGCAGTGTCTGGAGACTGGTTAGAGGCCAGGGATACTATTAAGCACTTACCACAGGCCAGCCCCTCACCGCAAAGAATTTTCAGGTCCATAATATTAATAAACTACTTTTGAGAAACCCTTGGCTGGAGGGATCTTGATTCCCTTACTTATTTCTAATTCTGAGCTCTCAAAGTAGTGTTGACTATGGCACTGGAAAGAGGGACATGAAATTCAAATGTCCATTGTTACCCAGATTTATTTGCATTCTGAGTTGGGGCACTAGAAGTTCAAGACTGTAGGGATATCTACAATCCACCCTCTCTCGGTCCCTCTGTCTTTCTTCCACACACACATTATCTCTTTCTGTCTTTCACACCCCACCTTCTCTCTCTCCCTCTTTTACACACACACACACACACACACACACAGAGCTGTTGGTTGAACATTGGAGTCAGCACTCTTCAGAACTGATTCCTCTGCTTTGACCCTTAGTTTCCCCAGAATGTGGTTTATTTTCTACATTCATCTTTTCTTCTTCCTGAACACTAGATAACTCTCCTAAGATGTGCCCTTGCTTGGAGGACACACAGGTGCTGGCATGCTCTAGCTTACTTTCTCAGTGTCTCTGCTAAATTATCTCTAGGTAAATGTCAAATATCACCTTTTCAGATCTTTCCTCATGGTGTGAATTAAAGTAACAAACCCCGCCACTTTTATTGTCTTCACCTGTTTTATTTTTCTTATCATATAGCTGTTCACTTTACAATTTTCTACTTCCCTCTACCTCTGTAACATTAAGCAAGGACTTGTTTTGCTTGCTACTGTATTCCAAGGCCCAAAGAACAAAGCGGGTGCTTGACATCAAATATTAGGCCCTGGAGGTAAAGGTTAATATGTTGTGGTTTCTGTTTGCTGTTTGGAGGAGGAGATGGATAATGATAAGTTTGTACAAATGAGTGTTCACATGATCACTGTTCTGCCTGGGTCAATTGGGGATGGATCACAGAGAAGGCAACATCTGTGTAGAATGCACTAAAGGTCCAGAAGGGGAAAGAGCATTTCAGGTACTGTTTAATGGGTGACAGTGTAATACTTTTGAAAGAAGTATGCTTTAGGAATGAATGAAGAATGAAATAGTCCTGTATGAAATGTATGTCTGGCCCTCGTTGTGAAGAATAATACGTACCACATATGTATGTATTATTGTGTATAGGGGTTTATCCCACAGGATGAAATCCATCCTGTGGGAAACGGGGAGCCCTAAATGAGTTTGAGTGGCTCTGTGTTTGGAAATGATAATGCTAATGGCACTGTGGAGGTTGGATCGGAGGATCAGAAGGTAGCAATGATAGACCATCATGGAGGAATTTAAAAATTAAGTCAGAGGCTAATCTATTACCTCCCTCTGAGACCATCTATTCTCTGTGACCTTCCATTTTCCTCCTCAGATGATATAGTTTAAAGCCCAATTTCTTGTAAAAACTGCTTTTCAATTTCTAAAAATTATAGCTAGCAACCCTGTGGTCAAGCATCTGATCAATCATTTGACACATTTCTTATCCATCTCTTGAACTGTCACCGGAATAGATCTAGCTTTGATTCACTTCAGGGGAATTCTCTCAGAGTTTATACCAGAAAGCCATATCTCACAGTTAATGCCATTAAGGGCTTAAGTCTTAACCATCTATCAGGAGGTTCCCAATTAATTTCACTGAGGCTAAAAGTCATTTATGATTACAGTCCTGTTATCTGAATGTGTCTTCCTTATCTTTTACTGCCTCATGCTTCATTCTTGGCTCAACTACTAGGGGTTCCATTATTTTATTGGTGTGTCTTGGTCCTGTAGCTTCGAGCTCAAACTGATTAACTACTGTTCTTCTTTAATAGATAAAGCACATGACTAACTTTTAGATTTCTAGGATAGAACTTTTTATACTTACATTTATTTTCTCTAGTGTCTCAGGAACAGCTCCTGCAGAGCAGCTTGAGATGATCCGACTTTCAGTGTCACAGAATCTGATACATGTTTGTTCTCTTTTCTGGCTAATAATCAACCTGTCTAGGCAGACTTACAGAATGGCCTTTATCAATTGCAGTGACTGCTTGTAGGCTGTAATGATAAGAAGGAGGAATACATAGCTATTACATTTCTATAATTCATATTCTTTTTAACAAGGACAGATTTGAAACATAGCTCATCTAGAAGGATATAGAATAAGCTTTGCCTGGTTTGAGTCTCAGTTTTAAAAAATTTAAAAATGACGGCCGGTGCCTGTGGCTCAGTGGGTAGGGTGCCAGCCCCATATACTGAGGGTGGTGGGTTTGAACCCAGCCCTGGCCAAAATGCAACAAAAAAATAGCCAGGTGTTGTGGCGGGCGCCTGTAGTCCCAGTTACTCGGGAGGCTGAGGCAAGAGAATTGCCTAAGCCCAAGAGCTGGAGGTTGCTGTGAGCTATGACACCACAGCACTCTCCTGAGGGCAACAAAGTAAAACTCTGTTTAAAAAGAATTAAAATGGCAACATAATGTCTGTTTCATCAGGTTATTTTGAAGATAAACTGAGACAACACATATAGAGTACCTGATCTAGTCTATGATTCATTATACGGGGTCAGTAAATGCTCACTTCTATTCATCTCAACAAACATGTATTTTGAACTGTCATACATCATGATCTCTGCTAACTGTTGGTGATATAACGATGAGTAATAGATAGACCCCTATTATGTGCAGGTAGCTCAGTGGGGGAGTGGCATGTAAACAGACAGGCACCATTCTCTGTGGCAGGTACAGACTTGGTGCACCACATGGAGTGTGGACAGGGCAGAATTAAGTGGCAGTTAGTTCCACCTAGAGCAGCTTTCTGCAGGGTATGGGAGGAGATATGAGGTTTAAATGGTATATAGAAAAGAGCTAGATGATCCCCCTGGGGGGATGAATGGGTGGGAGGAGGACAGGCAGTTGGAAAGAAGGAAAATCCAGGCTAAGGGAATGGCATTCAGAGCAGGCACTCCTCCTTTCCCTTCAACCTTCCCTCCTACTTCACAGTAACACTCTCTCACCAAAATCTAAAGCTCAGTCATGCTCTTTTCAACTACTGAGTAAGAATAAATTTGAAGATTAAAGATCTTGATCAATTGTATCCAAAGGAGAAAGGAGAATGAGTCCTTTCTTCATTAATTCAAAACATTAATCACAGCTACTGACATAACGTTAAAGAGTTTTCATATAAGCATTATGTGACTTATATTGTTTCAATTAATTGCCACTGAATTCTTGTATAGTAAGGATTATTAATCCAATTTTATAAAAACTGAGGAAAGTGAAGTTCTATGACCTGTCTGGGTCTCACAGGAAGTAAGTGGTGGGACTGAGCCATCACACGTCTGTGGAAACTGAATCCTGTGCGCTGTCCTCTGGCACCATGTCTTCCTCTTTAAACAAAGGGATAAAAAGACTAGCTTGTATGTGTCAAAAGGAATTTCGTGGCATAACCCTAATCAAGTTTTCTTTGAACATGGGGAGGCTGATTAAGAAAAAGCTGCTTAGTTTAAAACTAGAGAAATTGGCTTAGAAACAAGGAATAAAAACAATATAAATAGGGTTGGCAAATAATTTATCACCCAGACAAGAACAAGTCATTAAGAATAAAGAATTGAGACAACAGGAGGTAACTAATTTGGGCCCACTGGGACAATGTGATCACCGTATATATGACTAGTCACTAACTGATTTATCCATTTAACAAACAATTATTGATTACCAGCTCTGTGCAAGGTTCTGGACCAACATAGAAATAGAGATAAGTTTGAGAAACTTAATGAATGACAGAGAAATATACACACCAACAAAAAATAATAGCTACCAATTATTGACCATATATGTGTTCCAAGTACTCAGAAATTAAACACATACTATCTCATTTTGTTAAATAATTCCATAAAATATTAACTATTGCTATTTAATATTTTAAATATTAAATATTATTAACCTAAATTAACCTAAATATTACTATTAATATATTAATATTATTATTTCTATTTTATAGAAGATAATACTGGGTCAAATTATCTAATCAATTTGATTAAATGGGAGAGCTGACCTTTAAAATCATATCTCTGCTTAAAGTTTGAGGATAATTTGGCTGTTTGAAATCACAGTTCTAACATAACATAGCCTCAGGAATCACACTCGTGGGTTCTCTCTTCCACCATGAATCTTCAGAATAATGATATTTAATTAGATTGTAAATGCTGAGTCAGTGTTCCAGGTAGGACTTATCTGATTATGACAAAATGTTAACTAACTTGGCTCATGCAATCAAGAAACATACTGGTTTGCACAACACAAAGTTCCAGAGGAAAAGTTTGAATGTGCACGCAATCAATGTGTGTAAGTTGCCATTATGACTTATTTTATTTTTTTCTTTTTACATTTTTCTATCCCTGGGGTTTGCTTTTGTCTATGTTGACTCTATTCTCAGAGAAAGTCTCCCATTAAGGTTTTCAGATAGTTCTAACCTACATTTTCCAAATCCAAATGGAAAGGAAAAGAGTGAATGTTTTTCTCTGTTACTTAAGCAGAGTCCAAGGATCATCTCTGATTGGTGCTGATTCCTTTGGCTCAAGAGTCACACACCTATTCCTAATGACTAGGAATAGGGAAGTAGACTAAGCCCCAGGACCTGATACTTGGTCCTCAAATTAGAGGCTCCATCTGAATCATGCTCTGAGACCATGACCCAAGAAAGTGAGGGGTAAGTGGCAATTTGATTCGACATTTACCTTTTTTTCCTCTTGTGCTTCTTCGAGGTAGTCATTCTGAAAACATCATTTATGGCTCAAAGATGACATCCCATTTATTGCAAGATTGATCTTTTCAATTTCTAGTGATGGTGAGGGTATATCAAGCTTTGAAATAGAACCGAAGCTACTCATTTCTTTTTATGGATAATTAATTCACTCTTATAAAATAGGATTTATGCAAAGTAAGGAATCTAATTCTGGGGTATAGAATAATTTTCTTCAATGGACCAAGATCAAATGTCTTCTCTTTCAACTTATGATTTTGAAAATAGTCCAATAAAGGATTAAACTCTATAGTGTGTGATGACAAGTAATAACCCATCAATTTAGTGCCACACAAGTTTCTGTGATGTTTATTCTGTTTCTGATTATGTTTCATTGAGACATTATCAGTTGTATAATTAAGGGGCTCAGGAAATGTTTGGGCCTAGGTTTTTCTAGGATCATGAAGAACGGTCAATATTACTAAACTTCCTTATCTTCCAAATTTTAGCAAAATTCAGCAGAAGCATAGATGTTCACCCCACGGATATAATGCAGGCCATAGTTACTTCCCAATTTACCAATTTCAGCACAAGCCCCACTGATCTGGACTGACCTTCTCATCTTCAGTGACCTCTTTTTTTGCTCCACTTTAGACATTCACTCTGTCAATCTAAATAACAGAAAGAGATTCTCTACAGACAATAAGTTTATTCAGGAGTGGCCACTGCAATGTGGAATCATGGTGCCGTAGTAAATGACGGTAGTATTCAGGGACATAAACGAAGAATCCATCAAGTTTTTCGTGGAAAAATGAGAAGCATCACATAAGTTGTTTCCATTTTGATACTAACAACTTTCACAACTGTCACGGTGACAAGGCAATAAGTGCTTACTTAAAACTATCATTAATTCAGAGTTATCATTTTTCGCCACAAAGTTTTTCTTTTAATTTCAACTATGATAATTCTTCAACTTAAGTCTGACCCCCCATTTCATTTACCCTTTTGTTTTCACCCAACCATAAAATCTTTCCTTTATTCATTTTCTTCTTAAATCTTGATTCCATGATATTATCATTTACATAACACTTTCAATACTGACCTAACTCTCCATGCTCCGGTGTATCTTATCACAACCCTCTGGCAGAACACCGACCCTGGGTGAACCCTTTAAACCCAACTCTTTATTGTCTCCACTACCATATCTGAGCAGCTAACATTCCTAGAGGAATTCTCCCGAGACACAGATTTATTTCTCTATAAATTTAGTGGGCTCACCAAATGGGCCCTTGGTATTCATATTACATTGCTTTTGTTGATCAACTGTCTTCTATTCTCCATAACAACTATTTTAAACAATCTCCTTATGCTTCGGTTTTCGGTTTTCTGAATAAACTCCTTTTCTCTTCATACTCCCAGAAGATGAGCTTAGCTCCCGTTTGCAATAGAAAAAAAACTCAAGTTACAAGGTGGTGCCTGTGGCTCAAAAGGGTAGGGCGCCGACCCCGTATGCTGGAGGTGGCGGGTTCAAACTCAGCCCAGGCAAAAAAACCCCCCAGAAAACTCAAGTTATAAAAGTAAAGCTATCTTATTTTCTAATACCAGGTACAGACCTTCCTATACCTGCAAGTATCCTATCCTTTCTTCTTTTCTTTACAACAGGAAAACCAACAGTACTCCTAGTTTGAGCTAATCCTTCCTTTCCTGCTCTGCTCTGCTCCTTCTTCCTCTCGAAAACCTTCAGTTATTATTTCTTCTCTTTCCTTAATATTCTACTTCATTCTCTGAATTAGTTCTTTCCAATTAGAAATAACAGTAAAAACAGCTAACACTTACATGGTGTTTACTGTGTGTCAAGTACTGTCTTAGGTAATTTGTTATATTAACTTACTGCATGCTTGCAATATTTTTGGTAACCTCATTTTGTAGATAAAGAAACCAGGTACAGAGAGATTGACTGCATTGCCCTAGGTCACATGACTGGATTTATACCTAATCACCATCACATACTCTATTTTAAATATTTACAAACATCTCATATTTTCATTGTTACATTAGTCTCTGTTAGTTTGCCTTATATGTCATGGAATACTACTTCTTCTTTTTCTCCTCCTCCTCATTAATCCCCATCTACTTCCTTCATCTTTTCTTCCCCCTTCTTCTCTTCCTTTCCATTTTTAATCTCTAATCCTTATTTTCTACTCCTCTCTCAACTCACTCCAACTTAGATATGATTCCATTGTTTCACTTTAAATGTTCTTATTTTTTAAAAAATTTTTATTTTTTGGGATTCATTGAGGGTACCAGAAACCAGGTTAAACTGATTGCATTTGTTAGGTAAAGTACCTCTTATAATTACATCTTGCTTCCAAAATGTGTGTCACACACCGGGACCCCCCTCCCCCACCCTCCTTCCCTCTCTCCGCTCTTCCCTTCTCCCATCCCCTTCCCTCCTTCCCTCTCTCGGCTCTTCCTTTCACCCATCCCCTCCTTCCTCTCTCTCGGCTCTCTCCTTCCTTCATCCCCTACCATGTACTAGGTCATTAATTGTCCTCATATCAAGATTGAGTACATAGGATTCATGCTTCTCCATTCTTATGAAGCTTTACTAAAAATAATGTGTTCCACTCCCATCCAGGTTAATATAAAGCATGTAGTCTCCATCTTTTTTAATGGCTGAATAGTATTCCATGGTATATATATACCACAGCTTATTAATCCATTCCTGGGTTGGTGGGCATGTAGGCTGTTTCCACATTTTGGTGATTGTAAACTGACTTGTGATAAACAGCTTAGGGCAAGTGTCTTTATGATAAAAGGATTTCTTTTCCTTCTGGGTAGATGCCCAGTAATGGGATTGCAGATCAAATGGGAGGTCTAGCTTGAGTTCTTTGAGGGTTCTGCATACTTCCTTTCAAAAAGGTTGCATTAACCTACACAATGGGAAAGGATATTTGCATATTTTGAATCAGACAAAAGTTTGATACCTACTATTTACAGAGAACTCAAATTAATCCACATGGAAAAAGCCAACAATCCCATATATCAATGGGCAAGAGGGATGAATAGAACCTTCTGTAAAGAAGACAGATGAATGGCTAGCAAACATATAAACCTTCTTGTTAAGCTCACAAATCGCTGTGGGTTGGCCTATTCAATAGATCTTTTGAATCTTCATCTTCAGCTCTTAACAGTTTCAACAGTGTTGCACAGATGTTTGGGTTGTGGATTTGGGCCCTAAGAATGGGTTACCTAAACAGTCTAATAGACACTTGGGCAAGTTTGTGATAATTAAGTACTACATCTTTTTGACCACCCTTTTTCTCTTAAAAGTGTTTCATCTTCCTCTTTATAGGCTGTAAGTTTCATGATAAATATAATTTACATGCAGTTCTACCTCAGGTCCATAGACTTAATTCACCATTACCAATTTACTCAACAGTCTCCACAGAAGATACAGATAATGCCCAATGTAGTTAAACAGACAAGGTTTCCTGAGTTCTCCAGATAACACTACGACTTTGCGAAGAGGGACTATGGAGGAAATAGATGTGCTTGACAAAATCATCCTAAAAAAGGACCTTTTCTCATTACATTAGAGAGCTTTGAAATACTTCCATGATCTCTTAGCCAGCAAGTGCTTCTAGCTGCTCACAAGGTGATAAAAAAATAAAGTCTTTAAAAAAATTCTGATGGACAAATGACTTTAACTTTTAATGTATGATTACAGACTAAATATCATATTTTAAAATTGGCATGCTCTTAGGCTGAACTGACAATCCTAAAACAGTAGTCTGTTAAGAATTCTGACATGTTAGGTGGGTAACTTCTCATTCTTACCTAATAATGCATACCCAGAGAGACAGTGGAGTCTCCAAAACTTTTGATGGTGTGGTGGTCAGTTGCTGTTGTTTATACCATTTTAATTTTTGATTTGTTTCCTTTGGATTCTTTCCTACTGTTAAGTTCTTTTCCAGTTGTGAGATGAGAACACAAAGGCCAGGAATGTCATGGAGTCCCAGGTAAAATATTTTAAGAGTGGCTGGGTTAAGCCTATGCACTCAATTCATGTGGATTCACTTTTGTCACCAAGGCAAAATAAAATGACTCCATTTCTCTCACTTTCACATATTCCCCCACAGGCTTTCCTGGGGACATTTTTACTTTTTTTTTTTTATATTTTTATAAAATGGGGCAAAATAAAAATAATTATTTGTATTAAAAACAGAAAATTCAAGACTTTCCTGCAAAACCTTGCCATTCATATTTTTAAATAAGTTCACCAAATATTTGAAAATCTGGAAAACGCCTTTGAATTTTAAGCACTAACTTAGGCCCAGTGACATGATTCTGTATGGCATTCCCTTTTAAATTTATCAAGACAAAAAAGAAGGAACCAGTTGGCTTGGTTAGTCATGTTTATTTTGCTCCTTATGGAATCAGTCTATCCTAGAACATCTAAAAACTTTCTCCACATTCTGAATGAGAAGCGCAAGTATATTTTAGTAAATAATTTTTTTTCTTTTTTTTTGGTGACAGAATCTTACTTCATTGCCCTCAGGAGAGTGCTATGGCATCATAGCTCACAGCAACCTCAAAATCTTAGGCTTAAACAATTCTCTTGCCTCAGCCTCCCAGATAGCTGGGATTACAGGTGCCCGCCACAATGCCTGGTTATTTTTAGAGACAGGATCTTGCTCTGTTCAAGCTGGTCTTGAACCTGTGAGCTCAGGTAATCCACCCATCTCAGCCTCCCAAAGTACTAGGATTACAGATGTGAACCCCTGCACCCACCACAAATAATTTTCATTTGTGGTACAGTAAAATGATATACCTGCTTTCTAAGATGGGATGTTGGTTTATGGTCTATTTTCTTCTTGCTCCCTCTCCCATGAAAAGCCAGTATAAATATACTCACAAGGAATGAAAAGCTATGGGACATTCAGGGCGATTTCTCCTGTCCCTACTGATCCTCTTATTGTTGAACTTCTTATTGTAAAGAAAACTACCAGATATGTTTCTTACATCTCTTTATCTCTCAAAAGACATTACAGAAGAAATGTCATAAAATGTCTTGAATCATGTGCAGAATCATGGCACAGTCAGGGAAGGACAAGTAAAGGAAACAGCATCAATCAGCCTGATGTCTTTAGCGATTGCAAGAGGTATAAGTTGCACGGACCTTTAAGATGTGAAAAAAGTGACTTACATCTGTGCATAAAGTATGACCATTCTTCAAGTGATGTTGCTTCCTGGAACTTGTAATTGTCTGTATAGCTTTGGAGGTAGTCAGTGTTACCTATATTAGCTCTTCACTCATCTTTAGAACAAATCTAAAGATGATTTGTTCGCTGTTTTAATCATTAGACTGATGCTTTTTATGAATTAAAGTGAGCTCAATCTTTACAAACTTAAATACCTGAACCATAAACAACAGATAATTAATTTTGAAATGTTAATATTTCATCAATTTCTGATTCTAAAAATAAAACATAGTTTTGACTCAATATAAAAAAGAGGATAAAGAAAAAATTATTTCTTATTCTATTATCTAGAAATAAACTATCTTTTTTCTGATTATGTGGTACACATATGTTGAAAAATTGTCTTCCTAACAAATTTATCCTTTCAAACTCATTGAATATATTTCTTCTGTGCAATCTCTGATTACCCTAGGCTAATTGGCCTATCTACCTATTATGATATACTATACCATCTATTCACATTCATTATTGTGTTTATTATTTAGTTTTCTAATTTTTTCCTCTGTATATCCCAGTAAAATTTGCTTTTCTAAGGCAAGGGCCTTGACATATTGGTGTCCCCTGCCTGTACTTACAGTGGCAGCACGTTAAGCTCCGAATAATTGTTCACAGGTGAATGAATGAATGAATGTTGATCAATTTGTAAATTATAGTATATAATCTTATGGAGGTCAGGGAAATAGGCTTGTATACTTTTTATTCATTTATTTATTCAAAATGGATTCATGATTATTAAACTATACTGGAATCAAATGGATTATTTTATATTGTCAGAAATAAACTTTAAAAACTTAAAATTAAGATAACCTTATGGAAAATCTATATGGAATATATTTTTCGATGCTGAATTTAATAAATGCAAGAGGTTAAGATTACTGTATGTTTAAAATAGCTATGTCTACAGGCCTTGAACTATTTAAAATTTTTTTAATTGTTGTATTTCTTTGTTTCAACCCTTTCTGTTAGTCTACAAAAGATTGTAGATATAGTTGGCGCTCAATGAAAAGAAAGAACCTTGAATAGCTGTGGCTCCTTTAGAAGTGATAAAACCAATAAAATTAAATTTTGGGTTTTACTAGTGCATACAGTAAAGAAACTAGAAAAAGCAGAGAAATTTTTTGGTATATACATGTTGTTCAATTTAGGCAAGTAAAATAAAACTCAGAAACACTAAGGGACCTGGCTGAGGTCACGCTGATTTGTAGTGTTATGAATGCAGTGGGGAAGGTGGCCAGCTGAGAGGTGACCGAGAAATAAAGATGGATTCTGTGGGTCTACATATCTGTTATCTCTAGCTGCCATGGTGTCCACCTCTAGCTATCCTGTTCTGTTCTGTCCTCCCCTATTTTATCTAGTTCTATTCTAATTTCTCACATTTTATTGTCTATCTGCCTATTTCTCTAATTATATATTATTTGCCTGTATAAATCATGTTGATTGAGATGTTATAAGGTGAGGTGTTTTCAATATATATTTTATCATTGAAATCTGCTTAAAAATTTCAGTGACAGATACTGCTGTCTCTATAGCGCCTGGCCAGATAAACTTTTCTTAAAGGACCAAAGCAATATGGAAGGATGGTAAAGCCTAGGGGCTAGCTCAAATGTTGGCTTTAAAGCCTTCTCCAGGGAGGGCCCCAAGAGTGGCCCTGTCCATCTTCTTGGGGGAGGCAATATGAGTCACATGGACCTGGAGAGTATTTTGTCAAAGGGAAGAGCATTTCAGCATGTCTGAAAGTGATGACAGGAATTGTTCGTGCTCTCTGCGTGCTCAGTGGGCAGAGTTGCAGAATTGCTGAACAAGCTAGAACTAATTCTGTAGATGTTTGATAGCTGGTCTGTGGCTTACTGAGGTCAGAGATAGCCTCTTTTGTACAATGCAGCTGACGTGGAGGTTTGCAGGCCAGATGATGAGGGTTGCAGGTTGGGCAACAGATTACACGTTAGATATTCCACAGACAAGTTCATTAAGGGCGATATTTCAGCTGACAGAACAGCACTCTCATAGAGCTGCCAGATTTGATGCCGTAAAGGAAGCACATCACTTTAGAAATAAATTACACTTTGTATTAGCTGAATGATATATTAATCTTTTCCACCACTGAAGCGGGAGAGAGAATGAGCAGTGAATGTTAACACAGCATTATATGGATACCCATTTGCAGTTCCCGTTCCTTTGACATGCATGGGCATGGAATCAAAAACTGTCTTGAAAGAAAGTTTAACTTACTGAGATATTTAAAACAAACTTTTTTGGTGATTTATTTAGTTTTAAGAATTGAAGCAGCTTGAAAATTTGATTCTTTGGGTCACTGACTGTCCCATTATAAAGGGCTTTCCAATTTTTAAAACTTTTCTGTAGTAGACATTCTCCTTCAATCTGGTTTCTTTCTAAAGGATTTTGGAGAAGAGCAGTTACAGCTCCTCCTCGGAGAGGGGATTGGAACTAACACAGGATTCTAGCTCAGATAGACCTGAATTCTTACATCTGCCGGCTGCGACACAAGGGGCATGTTGTAAAACATCTCGGAGCCTCATTTCTGTCATCCGTGAGATGAGAACATTGACTATTTTGCAGAGATGCTATGAGGAGAAATGAGATATCTTAGACAAAAGTAGTCAGCCTTGTACATACAATAAATTGATTTTGTTTTCTTCTCTCTTTGTGGAGAAGAGAGATAGTCCCAAGACTAATCACACCCTGTTTCTGGTTCCTCTTGCTAATATGGATTTGAGGTTGTGAAATTACTTTTAAAAGAACCAGGCTGTTGTGGGGAAAAAAAATAAAAGCTGATGGGCGATTTGATCCTTGGCCTTTTATCCAGTTTATTTTTGGATAAAGTTTAAGACCTGCCTGGGCCACAAAGCAATATCCTATCTCTAGTAAAAAAAAAAAAAAAAAAAAAAAAAAGAAAAGAACATGAGCTTGGACGCCAGACACATCACATACTAGAGGCCCACAGGCCTTTTGGGACCTAGCTCTGCCACTCGCTACCTGTGAAATTTAAAGAAATTTATGAAAACTCTCTCATCCTAATTTTTTCACCTACGGAATGAAACAAGAGTATTTCAAAGGACTATCATGAGTATTAAATGAGATAATAAAATGGGAATGTTTGGCAAGGTATCAAAGAATCAGAATAAAGCGACTTATCACTATTCCTGGCCATCATTATTATTGTTATTTTATTATTAACTTTCCTGCAGATATGATTTAAGAATAGTTCAGAATGCTGTTCTCATGTGGAACCCGGATGTTGGATGATTTTCTCTCTTCATTTCTCCCACCCCACTCTCAACACTTCATGCACCCCGTGCTTCTAATTTATTTTTGTTGCATTATTCAGCTGAACATTCACCTCTTTAACCAAAGCACAAATCAGTTGTGATGGAGCACCTGTGTGTCACATTCCCAATTTCTAGCCCAGGCTCTGGCACATAGTTGGAACTTAACAGATGATAGTTAAGTAAATCAATTGGAAGAAAGTATCTTGGTGGAGGAAGAAAGAATCCTTTCTATTTTAAATCCAGGATGGCGAACATGGTGAAAGAATCATATTAACGGGCATGGAGCAATACCACTAGTTCATTTCTTTATGACATACTTACTGTGTGGAAGGTACTTTGCCAAATATTTTTCATTTATTATTTCATTGAATACCCATGATAGCTCTTTGAAATACCCTTATTCCCAGTGCATAGATTAAGAAATGAAGATCAGAGAAGTTTCATAAATTTTTCCAAATTTCATACCTAATGAGACCCAGAGGGAGGACTCATCTGAAGGCCTCTAGTATATAGTGTGATTGGCTTCCAAGTCCATGTTCTTTTGTTTAATCTTTTAGAAAAGGGTCCCACTGTTTGTCTCAGACTCATCTCAAGCAATCCTCCACTTCAGACTCCCAATTAACTGGGATTACAGGTATGAGCCACTGGGCCCGACTAAGCCCACGTTCTTGTCACTACACTGGAGGGCTTGTGACCTGAAGGCTGTGCTTAGTGTGGTGTCCAAGTCTCCACAGAGACAATTCCTGAAGGCTGCCAGTCATTCAGAACTGGGTTTATAAATTCATGGAGGTACTTTTTAAAACAATATCTTATTGTGGTGAAGACCACATAACATAAAATGTAGCATTTTAATCATTTTAAGTGTATAGTTCACTAGTGTTAAGCATATTCACTTTGTTGAGCATCAGAGCTCCAGAACCTTTTTGTTTTGTGAGACTGAAACTCTGCTTACAGTATTAAGTATTGTTTAATACTTAAACAATAACTCCTATTTTCCCTCTTCTTCCCAGCTCAAGTAATTCTGCTTTGTATTTCTATGAGTCTGATTACTTTACATGTCTCATATAGGTGGAATGATGCAGCATTTATCATTTTGGGACTGGTTTATTTCTCTTAGCATGATATCTATCAGTCTTATTTGTATTGTAGGATGTGACAGGATGCCCCTTCTTTTTTAAGGCTGCATAATATTCCATTGTAGCAAACATTATATTTTGTTTGCCCCTTCATTTGTCAATGAACACCTGGGTTGCTTCCACCTCTTAGCGATTGTGACTAGTGTTGCTATGAACACGAATGTGGAAAGATCTCTTTAAGATCTTGCTACTAGTTCTCTTGGATATATACCTAGAAGCAGAATTGCTGGATCACATGGCAGTATGATTTTTAACTGTCTAAGGAAGTGCCATACTGTTTTCCATCTCAAGTTTTACTATTTTAAAATCTTACCAACAGGGCACAGGGTTCCAATTTCTCTACATCTCCATCAGCATTTTTAAATTTTTTTTCTCACAGTAGCTATACTGTGAGTATGAGGTGCTATCTCAAAGTGTGTCTGATTCGCATTTTTTTAATGACTAATGATGGGGCCTAGATGATGCTCGGTTTTGGGGTATAAGTTAATAATTATGTTGTAATCAGGGTTAGAATTTCTAATATTAATAGGTAAGAACTTAAATGAGGAAATGTAAGTCTATGGGATATTACTGTCAAAACAGTTTGTGGTCTTATCTTGGAACATTTGGGCCTGAATAAGTTGGTGTTAAAATAGTCTAAGTCTAAGTAGTTTGCATTGCACATCAAGGCTTAGACTGTAAGTCTTAGTAGAGTATGTCTTGCAAATCATGGTACAATTCAATTCTCTACTCTTTGCCAAGGTCACTGTAGGAGACGCCAACATCCAAGCAAGATGATCTGCAGCTGAGGCGTGGACCTGGGGCCATTCCTCCACAGGAGTTCCTTGTGGGAGGAGCCTGTGCCCTCAGCAAGCAGTCATTGTTAATTTCTCCCCTCACCTGTATCATTCCCTTTCAATAAAAGGCTGGTGCGGAGGTTGCTCAGGGCTACCCGGAAAGTAAGGGCTAGCCCACCTTCCACAAGCTTGTACTTCTAATCTGCTTCTCGCCTGGTTCCTTCCTGCGCTAACCGAGACCAGGGCCACAGGAGCCCGACAGGTTGTGACAGTCACTTTTCTATGCCTCGTCTAATGCTCTCAATGGTAATCAACAACCAGTGCCTATCCTTTAGGGTTACTATAATAATAATTAGTTAAAAATATAAAAATATTGTTCCTTACACTGTGCCTGGTAGATAAAGTGCACTGATTAGAGACAGATGGGTGATTGTGGCAGTCATAGTGCAGCACTGTGAATGAATATGTGAAGTAGTAATCATGGGGATAGTGACAGGCATAGCTATAGCTAGTTTTTATAAAATCTGTACTTCTAGTCACTCCCATCACTTGGTGTAAGCACTCATCCTCTCTTACTTAGATGGTTAATTCTCTCCTCCTCTATCCTGTCCAATTAAAACACCACTGACAGAATGGCCTACCTAAAACTCAAGTCTGCAACATTCACCATCATAGTTAAACCCTCCTCGTGGCTATTCCTTGCACTCAAGAGAAAGTCAGGCTTTTTAACATCTTGCCCTATGACTTCCTTAGTCAGACTTCTGCCCAAGTCTTCAGCTTCCTCTCCTACATACCATGAAAACAGTATTTGTTCTTTAAAGCTCCTAAATACTTTACTATCTTTTATACCTCACATTGTATTATTTTCTTAAAATGTTGATCTGCAAACACCTCAATAAACATTTACTTAAAAGAGTAAAAGGTATAAATAGCCCTCATTTTTCTATTTTTGGTTCAATTTTCTCCTTTCTTTCCTTTCTCCCCTTTCACTTTTCCTATCTTATCTCGCTCCACCTTGCTTCCATCTACTGCTATGGTAATGTCATATTGACACCTTAGGAAGTATCTTTTTGGATTCTTTCTGTGTTCCTCCATTGTTACGTAAACACACATGGACATCCACTTGCCTATTTTCATACATATGTTCATACTTATTTACACATGTGATTGGCTGTCTCCAATCTCTATCATCAACTCCTGTGAAACTTAAGATCATGTAAACATCTCGGAGTCTTTATTTTAGGGGCTAAAATATTATTTCACCACATAACCCCCTTTTCCTGACTCAGGGCCCAGTATTCTTGAGAGCTTGATATTTTTAATTTGAAAGTCCCATTGTCATTTCTGTCACCTTAGACTGAAGTGTTAAGAAGAGGTCATTGGCAAATTACTGACTCTAGATGAACAATTTGCTCTTAATTAAAAAGCCTGATAAAACTCTCTCTGGGAAATGAACTCATTCAAATGGGAGATAATTTAAGCTTGTCTACTCAGGACATTTTCTCTCTATTTTTCCTTCACCCAGTACATGAAATTTTTATTTAGTCTTGTGATATAAATTAAATTTGACAGGAGAAAAAAATTCTTTTCATTCAAACCATAAAATTATTATGTTGCCTGAGTTAGCATTGTGTTTTCCCTTCAGAAAAATAATGAGTATTGCTTTTCCCAGAGTGATTGTCTGGCAGCAAAGGCAGATATGGCAAAATTACTCCTTCCTGGGGTTTCAGATTTGAAAGGAAACACTGTATCACTAATTACAAATGGGATTCTATGTGTGAAGGCCAGAGTTCAAGCCCAATTCTGTCATTTAGCAACTGGGTGAACTTGGAAATATAACTGAAAGTTGGTTTCTCTGTAAAAAGAATAATAATCCCTGGACTATATTGAAGACTGTTTTAAAGATCAAATAAAGTAATGGTTGTGAAAGGGTTGAAACACTGTAATGAATAGCGCAAGTAGAGATGTTTATCAATATTAATGCCTGCTGTGGCTGAGGCATTGTAAGAAATGATTTCTTACCAGAGAGTCTGCCAGATAAGAGACCCACCCACCTACCAATCAGTGAAGATGATCGTTGGGTATAAAAGAATGTTATTATGTCATTAGAATAGAAAGTTAAGCTCCTCTTCTCCCTTTATTCTACAGTCCTCATCTAAAATGAGGAAACAAAGGCCCAGAAAGATGAGGTGAACTGAAGAAAGTCACACAGCTAGTTAGGGGAAGCACAGGACAGAGTATTCCATTTCGTTCCCATTATTTTTTCCCAAAACAACTCTACTTCTGATCTTATCGAACAATAGCACTCTAACTTGATATAAACAGTTAAAAGAGGAGAGGAGGAGTGAGATTTGACATTTATTCTACCTACTCCATTCCCATTTTTTGCATATTGTTTGAGCTAAAGGAGAGCTTTGACTGAATTAAAATTAATTCAAATTATTAGACACTGTCAGGCTACCCTCACATCCAGGGCTGTCTCCTGGGCTGTACTGGTGAGTAGGTGAATGGTCAATAATTGCACAGCATATTGGAACAAATGTCCAAAGTAGTATTTTAAAAAATACTTGTTGTAGGCAATCTGCTAAAATAAAAGATACTCGCTGCATTGATATTCTGCTCTTGGAGATTGACAGTTACATCACTTCTTATTGCTGTTAAGCAATGTCACAACAAGGAAAGTCTGCTTAATTTTGTTCAAAAGTTAAACTAACAAATATATGTGTTTAGAGAAGCCTGTTTGAAGCATCTAATATTTCCCCCTGACTAGTTCCTCCTCTTATACCAAGAAGAAAAAGATACCATGACAGGGTCTTTGTAAGAGGGCCAGCTTGCTGCTGTCCCTGCCATCACTTCCCCTTCTTGTGAAGCCCGGGGTAGAGCAAAAATGGGCTGCTTTAATTTGCTCGGCCTGAGAGAGATCTCAGCAAGGACAAGAGGAAGAATTCAAAGCCAGATTGGACTTTATGACAAATGATTAGATGCAAACGCAGGCCTCTTCGCAGATGCCAGAGTGAGCAGATGACGATCCAAAAATCAGATTAGAGTATCACATCTCCATGAACGACCGTGTGAACAGAATATGTGTAAGTCCAGACACTATTTGCCCCCAATATCTTGATATATGAAGCTCCTCATCCATTCTTCCCGCAACTTAGAGAAAATTGAGTGGAGGGAACCTTGAACTGACATTCAAAACTTGAATTTACTTGGGGAAGAACTGGATCAAGAAGTGTTCTTCATCTTCACTCAAATGGAACTTGAGATAAAAATCAAGTTCAAAATAGAGAAGTGAAGTTTAATTTTTTGTGTCCCTGAGTTTGTGGCTTGTGAAAATATTGTACCTATTATAAATTTCACATTAGAATATTTTGTTCCTACTATGCCTACTCTCACTGTTCTAGAAAATTGGCCGTTTATTTACTTACTACATTAAAACACTTTTGAATGTCTATTTTAAACATTATTATAATTATATTAAAAAGAATAAGATATGCTTCTTCCTTCTGAGTTGTTCCTAGACTGGTAACACACAAATACGTTGTAATAGATGACCAGTTAGAGATAGAAGTTTGGAAGTTGACTCTACTCTGTTGATTGATAAGGAAATTCAGAGAGAAAATCATTTTTGTAGTAGGAAAGAAGAATATTAAATTTATCTAGTAGAAATAAAATTACTTAAGTTTGTAAGTTAAAAAAAGAACAGATTGAAAAGACAGTAGGAGGGCAGATAAAACAGACTCAAAGCTGGCAGAATATCTTGTGTTTTTTCAGTTGTATGAATGATGGAACATTGTAACAGAGTTTAGTATAGAGTAGTATAGAGTTAAGAATTCCATAATTCCCAAAACGCTATATGCCCTTCTTGATTGCCCTGGTCCTCCAATTTATAATTATATTATAATGAGACAAATGAGATATAAATGAATTACACAAGAAAGTAGAATCATATGTGTTAAAGGTAATTCTTTGGGGAAACTCTGAGGAAGATTTAGGAGAGACTTCAGTCATAAAATATTGACAGAAATATTCAAATTATATGCTAAATGGTTAAATTCGCTTGACTTCTGGGAGGATTTCTGTGAATGGTATCTGCTTGCTAGTGATTTGGTTGCATAAAGTTCAAATACATCTGGTAATGTATATATTTGTGTGTTCTTTATTTTTTTCTATTGAGGTTGTAGCTGGAATGAACATTGGAACACAAAGGTAGTAAAAGTTCTTAGATTGTATTCCTGCACAATTTGTTAGGGGAACCATCAATTTTAGCTCCTGTTATTTCGTTTATACATATCTTGTTCTCTTGACCCTTTACTTTGCTCCTAGAAGGCTGAAATCATCTGGATGAAGATGTAGAATTCGAACCTGGATTCAATAATTTAGTCCATAAAATCATCTGGAATTCTCACAGAAATTCTCTCAGCCATTCATGTTTACAAACTTGGTTTAGGAATGAATATAGCTTTTTATGCCCATAAAGAAGCCTGCACAGATTTAGTTCAACAGGTAGATTTGAAATTTTCTTTGGCCAATGAAACACATCTTCTATACATGGTTGGGGTGGGTCAAGAGGCCAAGCAAAGAAGAGGATTCTTCTGAAAAATTTGGACAAGATGATAACTAGTAAGACTTGAAAATTACTCGTAAGAGAAGAAAACCAGCTATAATCACTCTGTAGCTCATCTTCACGCATTTAAATGCTGCCTAACCAGTCTGTTTCAAGAAGTTCTAATGCTGAATCTAGGAGAAAGCCCAGGAGTAAAGAATGTCTCACTTGGGGAAGGATGGCCAGAAGTGTTAGGGTGGCTGTGATGGCTATGAAGTATCATGTCTGGAGCTCCTCTTGAGTGCACCATTATAAATCCCGAGTAAAAATCCAGGTGTGACAGTATCACAGGCAGTATCCATAAGAATAGGAAGGTAATTTTATAAATCATGAAACTCAAGATCACTGGTCCTCATGAAGGACGCTGGAGTGGAGGAAAAGACTAATCAGCTCGAGGGCAGAGGGAGTCAGAGCCACACTGTTAAATTCTAAAATCACTCAAAAGATTATTTTCTCCTTTCTGGAGCTTTAAGTTTTGGTAAAGAACTCTGATAATTATTGTTCTGGTTAAATTTTCTTTTGTCCACCCTACCCCAAATGTCTATTAGCTTTAATCCAGCAAAATTGTTCACCATGCAACTGTGCTCCTAAAAAACACCAGATACTCTTATGTCAATAGAGCTTAGTATGTGATAATATTCTCATTAAATTGCATTAAGATCATTTCAATTCAGTAATTTGGGGGACTATGAGGCTTCTTGAAAATGGCCAATCTCTTGATTTTTATATTCTCCCACATAAAATCACCTAGCCACACCACATTTACACACATACACATACATATTTCCACATGCACACAGCTCTCTCCTGCTTTCTCTCTTCACAAATAAAATTGAGTTAGATGCTGTTTAACAAGTCATCAGTAAAAGTGTTGTATTACAACTTAGACCAACTATAAAATCACTAAACAATTTTTTACTCCAACTAGTTCCCATATATATGTAACATAATAAAATATGTTTGGGCTAACACATATCATATAAAAAAGGAGCTAGAGGAGAAATTTAGATTAAACCTTAAAATACAATGTTTTCTTTTTGTTCTTTGTTAAGTGAATTGCAATATCACTTACAGTGCTAAATGATCTATTGTAGGAGACGCCAACATCCAAGCAAGATGATCTGCAGCTGAGGTGTGGACCTCGGGCCATTCCTCCACAGGAGTTCCTTGTGGGAGGAGCCCGTGCCCTCAGCAAGCAGTCATTGTTAATTACTCCCCTCACCTGTATCATTCCCTTTCAATAAAAGGCTGGTGCGGAGGTTGCTCGGGGCTACCTGGAAAGTAAGGGCTAGCCCACCTTCCACAAGCTTGTACTTCTAATCCACTTCTC
>CAUYTI010059739.1:0-43441 GCA_963575145.1 Galago senegalensis
TTTTTATTAAATCATAGCTGTGTACATTAATGCTATCATGGGGTACAGAGTGCTGTTGCTATGTACAATTTGAAATATTTTCATCCAACTGGTTAACATAGCCTTCATGTCATTTTCTTAGTTATTGTGTTAAGACATTTAGCAAATTACTTTAAATCAAATGATGAAATCATTCCTTTGATAGGAATTATATCTAGAATATATATATGTATTTCCCAAATGTTTTTCTGACATAGGCATCATTCTTGAATTTAAAGGTCATTACATAGTATTTCCTATGAATAGTGATTTTTAAATAGCAACTAGCTGATCTTAGAATACATGTATTATTACAGTGATATTGGTGATTGTTAAAGTGCCCTCAATAGTTTATCCAGATTAAACCTTTTTTGAGGCAAATGTTTAGTTTCAGCAGTAGGAAATTGATTTTCTTACCTACCTCTCAGTATGATTTAAAAACAAGGGAGTGGAAACCTAGCATGAAAAAACTACCAATAGTGATACTGGTAGACAAAATATAAAATCTTTTATACTAAAGCATCATGACATGATGTATCACCAATTCAGTCTACTTAAGACATCATTTTTTTTCCTCAGTTGATATTTCATAGCATATCTCTCACTGTTAACGGAACACTTCCCCCACCTTATGCCACGGTAATAACAGGGATTCTATTCCATTTAGACATTCAGGTATATTGTTTTACCAAAGCGCAAGTATTTGGGGCAGACTCATTTCCCCAGCCTGACTTTCATTTACAATGTTTTGTTTTTTTGGTTTTTTTTTGGCCGGGGCTGGGATTGAACCCACCACCCCCAGTATGTGAGGCCGGCAACCTACTCCTTGAGCCACAGGCACCGCCCTACAATGCTTTTTACTAATGACTGACCTCTCCTCTCTGATGAGGACTTTATAAAGCCAATCTCGTAAGTGGGCAGGTCCTTGTTGACATGATAATTTCATGGGTATCTCAAAGTCTTTCTATCCCCATGACTGCATTAAAGTACATAGCTATGATTTAATATATAGAAAAAGAAAACAAAAAGTCTTTCTATCACCAAATAGATTATCTGCCTGCTCAGTGATGCCAAATTTATTTTAAGCAAAAATGAGAAAACATCTTTGTACAGTTATAAGTAAAATTGTGGGGGAATGTAATACAGACAAGTCACATCCATTATAAATTTGATTGAGGGGTAGGGGGAGGAGTTACAAGCAAAAATGGTAGGCGAACATCTGAGAGAGGGTGAGGAATGGGGATTATCATGGGAGAGGAAGGGTTTAGATTCCAGTTCAACCATTACACGATTCACAACACTGCCCTAGTACTTAGGAGAAGGAACAGTGAGTTGCCAGATGTGGTCCAAAAAGAGAAACAGCTACCTGACTGGACCACATATAGGTTCTCGTTTCCTATTTTTGCATCATTTGCCAACATTCTACCAAAAATAGTCTGGGTCTAGAGCCAAGAAACCTCATTGGGGATATTGGTCATATCCTAAGATTGGTGGGGGGTTGGGGAGAATTCTGTATTTAAAAAAAAGAAAAAGCTCCAACCCTAAGACTTTTCTAATTTACTGCCTTCTACACTGTGGTGTACACATGGGAAGATATCACGATCACTGTGACTAACAATGCCATCTCAAGAAAGATGAGAACAAGATACTAAATGGCAACATTTAACTGAGAGATAAGATCCTGTTAGATATAGCCACGACCATTTATAGCTGCCCATACTGCAAACAGGTGGATAAACGACTTAATATGAAAACTCTGCGATGATTCTGTTAGACCCACAAGCTTCAAATTCTTTAGTACTATATTTTTGTCTAAGATTTTCTAGGAAGCTTTAAACATGACATATATGAGGAGCCATAATTTTGTACCACATTTATCCTAGAGGGACATTTGCCACTCCACATCACGCTCCAAGCTCTATCACACAGCCCAATCTCAGAGGGCAGCTGAGTAATCTACAGTAATGCTCTCTGTTAGGTGTCACTGTGCACACCACCTCTATCTCAATACGTTCTTTAGGTTAAAAAAAAAAAAAAAACAGTCACCAACCATCAGCTCTGTACCCAAACCCTATTCATCCAAATGCTCAATGTTAATTGTAGATAAGACTGATTTCTCCTGACATGACTGCTGCATTTTAAAGATTTAAAAGGCTAGAAATAAAATCTCAAGCTAACAATTTACAGATTTCATAGCTTAAGTAGACTTTGGGGCAGACTGGCCTTCCATTTGATCACATAGCAAAATGAGCTAACCACAGGGGTATATTAGGTTAAGTTTTCCTAAGAGCAGTTCAATTCTGACAAATGCTAAATAATTTTTAAAATTAATTTTCAAAAGTCTAAAAGGAAAAGAGACATATGTAAGCATCATTTCATTTTTAAACATTTCTTCTACCTGTAGAACATTTTCTAGGAAACGTTTTACCCAAGATCTATAGCTACAACTAGTTCCAAAATCTAAATGATAAACAGGTCAGAGGAATTTAAAATCTGACACTGTTTTCAACGTTTATTTGATCTTTCATAACTTACATGTTGAAATTTCTCTGTTTTTTACTGGCAGCAGAAAAGTGGTGGACATTGTGACCTCCCCCACCCCCAATGTCCAACTTACGACACTTTTCTTTTACTCTGTCGTGGTTTCCTTTTCAAATTTAAAGAAATGATTATACTCCGTCGTAGGTTGCCTGACATCTATTTGGTAACTTTATAGCCAAAGTAAAGAAGATATTGTATTTTGGTATTTTTATTGAAGTTTCTCTACTAGCACCTTACAAAAGATACAGAAAACAGAGGGAGAAAGAAATGAGTCTTCACCTGGTGTTCCATCACAACCTAACAATCACATATGTCAGACCACCTGGGCTAGTAACAGGTAAGCACCTTTGCTAAGGGTCACACCACAGAGAGAGGCTCAATCAATCAGTGTTGGGGCTAGATCTGCATTGCCATCATATTGACTGGTCCGTCCACTCAAATAGTCTCATCACCTCAGAAAAGCACCAGATGGTTCTTGGAAAGAGAGTGATGTAAGCATTTTTATTGAAGAAGGGACTAGTTACAGAAGATTAAATATCCAAAATATATAAAATTCCACCAAATTAAAACTCCTGCTGCTTTACAGACAAGGCTGCCACCATGCCACAAGAAAGTTGTAAAAGCAGTTTACAACCTCTAGAAAGCATTTAAGCTGAAGATTTTAGAGCAGATATGTTTTTTAAAATAGAAAATTCTTAAAGATTCTTACAGTTTTTATACCCTTGTCTAACTAAATGCCAGCACCCCACGGATTCTCTTCTGCATGCTTGTAATTGTTAGCTAGAACATGAGCTTTCTGGATATCAGTTTCTATTTGGTCGAATGTAAGTATTTTTGTGTTGAAATTCTCAATAGCGCCTGTCACTGCTTAAAATGTCCATATTAGTGAGATGTTCAGAAGTCCGGGCAGAATTACAGAAAACAGGCAATATTTTTATTTTTCTGCAAATTCAGCTGGCTAGCTTAAAATACAAATAGATACACTACATATATTTCAGATTTCTTGGAGCTAAATTTGACTTTTTCATTCATGTTTAATTTTGATGGACTGCATAATGATCCCTTTTTAAATGGTACCTTTAAATCATAAGGTGCTTCCAGTCTTTACCTGGCAATTAAAACTATGCAGATAAAAGAGTCATTAATAAACACCGCAAAGAAATTCTAACAACAAGCACCTGGTTAAAAGTAAGAGAGGAAAACAGAAAAATCATCAATTGTGACATTTTAAATGACACTTGTAAAAGAATAGAGAGCTGGAAACCGCTCGGTTTCTAGAGGGCTGTTTGACAGTGAATGAAACAAGAGGGACTCCTGGCTGGCGAGCAGCGGGAACTTTGTGGCGGGCGGGCAGCGCTGGGCAGCCCCCCACCTGCGAGCTTTAATCTGCCACTAGCCTGTGTGCGAAGCCCAGTGATAGCCCCAACGCCAGCCGGGGACCCACAGGGGAGACCGGGAGCAGAATAAAGGTCTGAAATCCAAGTACTGGGGTTAAGGAAACAAGCGCAGGTTCATTCAACGTCCCAGCTGCAAGAACAGGGACCGAGGGGTAAAGGTGCTGACCCCCCAAGAATTTCCAGGCGTTTTACACAAACGCCAGCTCATTATTAAGGAGATGCGTTAGGGGACCTGGGGTGGAGAATAAGCCCCAAGTCGCGACTCCATTCTCCACTAACTTTGTTCTCTCTCCCTCGACAGCGCAACGTTGGGGTAAGGACTGTTATGGTTCTTGTTTAAATGGCCCCTTGGACGAAGGAAAGGGATAAAAAGCTGCGCTCGCAAGCGCACCGGGGCGGCGGCGAGCGCGGAGATGCTGCGGTACCTACCATGGTATTCTTGTCCCGGAACGTAGTAGGTGGGGTTGCCCGCAATGTGCAGGGAAATGAGCACCTCGCCCTGCTCCCCATCCCCTTCCAGCTCCCCGTGGTGGGTGCACAGGAAAAAGAAAGGCGAAAAGCGAGGGTAATAGCCCACCGCCGCGCGCGCCCTCAGCGTCGCCCCCAGCAACAGCGCCAGGAGGAAAGTCCGCGGGGCCCAGCAACTGCGCTCCATGCCGCCGCGCGCCCCGCGCGCTGCTCGCTCATTCAGTTTGGGAGACGCCGGGGTGGAGGAGCCACGCGGAGAGAGGCGAGAAGGCGGCGGACGGGAGCAGAGCGGACGCGGGAGCGGAGCTCTCCGGGAAGTTCCGCGGGAGACGGCGGCTTTCAAAGTTACTTTGGGCCGCGGGAGCGCGGGACCCGGGCTGCGGACGCCGAGAGCGCGTCGTCCGCCGCCTCCCTGCGCCGCCGCCGCCTCTGCGCGACGCCCCTCGGCCGGGCCTGGGAAAGCGCCCGCCCCCCTCCACACCTTCTTAAAGCCCCGGGCGCGAGTCCCCCCCGCCCGCCGCCGCCACACGTGTCCCGGCCGCTCCCCCGCCCCCGCGCGCCGCCCCGCGCGCACCCGCCCGGCCCCCGCCCGCTCGGGCTGGCTCGGCCGCTCCTCGCGCGGCGCGGGGCGCACGCCTCCCGGGAGTCCGGGCCCGCGCTGGGGTCGCACGCGGGAGCGCAGGGAGTGGTGCTGGGCGGGGGCCGCTGTCGAGGGCCGCGGAGCCAGAGAGGGAGGACGAGCCCGGGAGGGAGGGCGCCCCCGGCCCGGCTGTCCCGAGGAGCAGGCCGGGCCCTTTGGCCCTCAGATTTCCCTCTTTTCCCCGGGAGGATGCGCGAGGCAAAGAGAGGGGCGGCGGGGACGGGCGCCAGCGCCGGCTTCTTTGTCTGCGCCGGCTGCGCCCCCAGCCCCTCGGGGCTCGCCGCCTCACGGCGCAGGCGGCCCGAGCTGGTTCGGGGTCCGCCCGCGACCCCGAACCGCGAGGGTCCCTGCGCTCCTTTCCATCCAGGCCTCCTGCCCCTCCCGCTACCCCTCCCGACTCCTCGCCGCTGCCACAGAGCCTCGTGTGTAGATGGATTTAAAAAGAGATTAAGCGAAAGTGGAATTGGCAGCCTTGAGAGGTGCCTGGAAATGGTGCTTGGTGCTGCTCGCTTGTGGGGAATTGTGAGGCGGGGAGGGCTGGCGGCCGAGACCCGACAGGCGCTCTTCGCTGGACTGTTCCCTATTCATTGTAATCTTTAAATCAGTATTTATTTTCCTTAAATGCCAGTTTTGAGCAATGCCCCTGAAATGGGGGGAGGGAGAACGTTCAGGGGAGAGGCTGGCATTGGTGATTGAAGCGGGCGGTAAGGAGCTGCTGCACATGGGGCCACGGGAAGCGAAATAATCCATGAGCACGTTTTAACCGAGGACGGCTGGCGTGAGCCCCGCGGCATCCGCAGATGAGGGAGCAGGGTTGCCAGGTTTTAATGCCTCTCCACACCCACCCTGGGCTTGCCACTAAGCCCGGATCAACTTGAACGTACAGAGAAGAGTGGATTATAAAATTGGAAGGGATGGGGGTCTTTGCCTGCGTTTGGGGAGGGAGTGTGAAAATCAGCATCCAAGGGGAGACCTCTGTGGTCGTGTCATTGCAAAAGGAAGAGATTGTTTTCCTGTTACCCGGGCTGTGTTTAGACAGGTAGAAAGGTCCCACTTTTAGCTGCCTTCTGGTCTCTGATACTTCAAAATTCTGGATGGGTGGTAAGCAGTTGGTACATTGTATCTCTGTGCGGGGTGCAGGCTGTGGGCGTTGGATACCTTACCTTATTTAATCCTAACACCACCTGGAGAGGCAAAAATTATTTCCATTTCACAAAGGAGAAAACAGAAATGTTAATAACTTGCCCAAAGTCAATGACATAGGCTGCATACAAGGCAGCCTGACTGGCTCCAGAAGATCTCAGAGCAGGCAAGGTTGCCCCAAATGCAGCACCGACATACTGCAGCTAGCAAGACCGGTACTAGCTGCCTGCCTGTCTGGTTATGTGAATATAGCCAAACACAAATCACTTCTAGCGAGACTCTAAAACTATTCAATGTTTTCAAATAACACTTTAAATATGTTTATTATATGCTAAACACAGTCCTAAGTATTTTATATATATTAGTTCAGTCCTACGTACTTTATATGTATTAACTCATTGAATCCTTACAACACTATGGGAACAGTACTATTGTTGCCGGAAGACGAGGTCCAATGGAAAGAAAGAGCACCCAAACACCATGTTTATAAGAGGAAGAAGGGCCTTATTCACCAGCCGGGAGCTTATGGCATAGAAGAATTCCAAATGGCCATGCTCCCGGACTGTCTTGGTCTTTCCCTTTTTATCAACAGTCAAAAAGTTCCAACCCATAGGTGCCCTTCTCATTGACCAGTTCAAATCAAGCGAGAGATGCTATTCCAGCCCCACGTAACTACAGGATTTCACAGAAGTGGAAATTTCCAAGTTCTATGAAGTTAAGTTTAAAAATTCCCAAGAGCTGAGTTACTGTGGAGAGGACCCTGCAGGTGTATCTTTGTGGTCTCTTTGAGAAGACCTGTTCTGCTAGACCTCACTCTTCTCAGGGCTCCTCTCTCACTATTAATATCTTCATTTTACATATGATGAAACAAGCACAGAGAGGTTAAGTAACTTGCCCAAGATCTCACAGCTGATAAATGAGAGCTGTGACTTGAACCCAGGCAGTTTGATCCCAGAGTTGCACTTAACTACTGCAAATTGCTTCTTAAGAATGCATGTTGGTGTTGTTAGAGGTGGGAGGATAGCTAGTTTTATCAGATTACTTCCTTTCATCCTTATAATCATATGCAAAGTAAGTATAATTATCCTCATTTTTATCAAGGAGAAAGTTAAGATTCATAGAAATAGAGTAACTTGGCTAGGGGCACTCAGTAAGAGGAGCGTGGAATCAATCCCACCATGCTTCATCCCAAGATCACTGCTTTAGATAAAATATCTTTATTGAATTTTTCCCCTTTGGTAAGAAAAAAATTCACGCTTGTAATCTTAGCACTCTGGGAGGCTGAAGAGGGTGGATTGCTTGAGTTCAAAAGTTCAAGACCAGCCTGAGCAAGAGCAAGACCCTATTTCTACTAAAAATAGAAAAAACTAGCCAGGCATTATGGCAGACACCTATAGTCCCAGCTACTTGGGAGGCTGAGGCAGGAGGATCTCTTGAGTCCCAAGAGTTTGAGGTCATTGTGAGCTGTGGTGATGCCAGGACACTACCCAGGGTGACAAAGTGAGACTCAGTCTCAAAAAAAAAAAAAAAAGAAGAAAGAAAGAAAAGAAAAGCACTTTTAAACCATCTTTAGTAAAGCACTGACTCTTGGTCTAGGACATAATTGGCACCTCATTCTCAGGAGGTTCCCTTGTTTCCATTGTGTAGTACTCTTTGTGGTGTTGTGGTGTTTCTTACCATGGCTTGCTTACCTGACTATGTTTACTTTACAAATTTTTGCCTTGGTTGTTCTTCCTTGACTTTTTACATCACTTTGATATCTGCATTTGGATGACTTTTATACTCTTAGCTACTAAACAGCCTTGCATTTCTGGCTGTAACCTCATGGTGGCTCATTAATGGGCACTGCTTACATAGTGTCCTGAGGTGTACAGCTGGTCGAGAGAGGAGCATGTTACTAGATTCCATTTTGCCCTTGGACCTGTGCTCTTATAGTAATAGTGACTGAAGTTTACACATCTCTGAGACTTTCTTAAAAATAAATGAGAAAAATACACAAGACACGTATAAAATTACTTTGAACTGAAAGGAATATCCTCTCAGTGAGCAACTTATTGAAATCACACAATCAGGCCACAAACCAGGTTAGAAATCAGTTCTTCCAATTTCCCAATTTGTGTGATAACCCTTAGACCTCACTTCTATTTAGTAAACTATAATAAATATCTTCAAGAATATTTGTCTGGTTTGCAAAATTTTCAAACCTTCTGAACTAATGGAAAAATAGAGAAGTGCTTTTCAAGAAAAATTGGCTT
This sequence comes from Galago senegalensis, assembly GCA_963575145.1. Taxonomy (NCBI): domain Eukaryota; kingdom Metazoa; phylum Chordata; class Mammalia; order Primates; family Galagidae; genus Galago; species Galago senegalensis. The sequence continues at coordinate 8,463 of CAUYTI010059739.1, forward strand.
ACATCAAAAACAGCTGCAAAAAATAAAAGGTGATGTCAAGGGTGAAAAATGAATAAACTGGTGAAAAAAGGACTTAAAATGGGATGAGATTTATTTTTAATTTAAAGAGCTTTGAAGTGGTAATTAGTCTACCAGAAGAATTACATGAAGCATTCTTAGACGATAAATCCATTTCTTCCTGATAAGTAGAAAGTATTGCCTGTTACTTGAATAATCATAACACAATGGGAATTAAATTTTGCTATATCAGATACACAACTTTTAAATTATTGGGAGGTGATGAATCTAAATGAAATACAAAAATGACATTAAGTTACATTTAAAAGTTGCAAGAGTTCACTCACTGTCCAGCTTTCACTGATTTTTTTTTTGAACCAAAGTATGAAACATTTTGGTATATATGGGAAAAGAATCACTACTCTTATTTACTATGTAAAAGTCAAACAGAAAGTCTATAAAATAAAAAAAAATGTAAATATAAATATAGAGAGGGTGAACAAACTGGAGTCAGGTGACTCTTTAGGCTTCAAAATGGTAATAAAATGCCAAATGAGAACAAACTCTATCTTCCATAGCAGCAGGTAAACTTGTAAAACCCATTACCCATAAGATGTGGTGCAGTATGACGTCACTGAGGCCCTAAGCACTAAGTCTTTAGTGAACAAAAATTCACTGGGAAAGGTGGGCGATTGGAGGACTGGCTCTGATACACATCTGGACAGAATATATTACTTAATGCCACCCCAAATTAAAATACGGATATGAGAACCTCAGTCCACAAAAAGTCATTATATCATAAAATCATAATTTCTGAAACAAAACCCAAATCTTCAACACTAGAAACCCCTTTTCTTAAACTTCTCTGCTTCCAGGGCTTTGCACATCCCCTTCTCTCTCTCTGGAACGCTCTCCCCATTTCTTGGGCCCTAACTCTGTGCCTTCAGCCCTTCCTGCCAACATCTCCCTCCTCAGTTGGCTGGTACCAACTCATGCTCCAAGTCTCCACTCAGTTGTTTTTGCCTTTCAGAGACCTTTCCTGATCCTCTATCTTAAATTAGGTTCTCTAGAGCTACAGAATGGTAGTGCTAGTCCCAGGTAGCTATTTACATTTAAATTTGGTTTAATTAAAAATTAAATTCCTCTGTCACATTAACCCCATTTCCAGTATCCATTAGCTATATGTGGCCAGTAGCTACTATAGAATATAGTGCAGATCTATAGATTTTTCCATCATTGCAGAAAGTTCTAGTGGACAGCACTGGTATGCATTAAAAAAAAATGAGTGAATCCTCACCCACTAACACATTCAATCATTCAATTAATATTTATTACACATTTCTATGTGCCAAAGGGCTAGCTGCAGTGGACACAGTGAATAAAGCTGATGCAGGGGCCACCCTCTTCGAGTTTACAGTCTAGCATTGGGAGCAGACAGTAAACACGTACAACAAAATCTCAGAGACTGGTAAGTACTAAGAAGAAAAAAGAAACAGAACAAAGTGGAAGAGTATCAAGGGCAGAAAGGTTCCTTTAGATTAGGGAGTCATGGATAGCTTCTCTGAAAGAGTGAAAGTGGAGCTGAAACTTCATTAATATGGAAGAGCTCACCACGTTAGCATGAGTGGGAAGAGCAGTCCAGCTCGAGAGAACAGATGGTACCAAGGCCCTGAAGCAGGACGATGCTCGGGATGTTCACAGCTCAGGAAGGGCATCAAGGAAAGGGGAGAGAGAAGTGGAATGAAGCCAGAGAAGCAGGCAGAGGCTACACCACATAAAGGTGATGGGGGATTTGGGTCAGGGAGTGACATGGTAAGAATGAATTAATTAAAGGCTAGAATGCTGACAAACGTCAAAAAAGTTGAGTAAAAAATTTCCAGTAAGTTTTCTCCAGTGTTTAAATAGCCGGCACAACACTTTGATGTAATTGTCTATAGCACGGTTTCTATTGCAATATGACCAAGTACAGTCACTTACTCATTTACTTGACAAATATTAATCGAATGACTATTACATGCAAAGCCCTGTGTTAGGTACTGAGAAAAAACAGTGCCTGTTCCTTGGAGTTTACATTTCAGTGGCAGAGGCTGACATTGACATCAGTGACTACAATCAACTATGGAGATATAAAAGGGATACATTTTCTAAAGCGAAATAAAGAGTGACAAGAACCACAGGATGGCATAGGCTCAACTGAGAAAGAGGTTGAAGCTAAGACTACAAGGAGTTAGTTTGGGACAAGTTGTGGGTAGAGGAAAATATATTTCAAGCTGAACACTTTTGTGTAAAAAGGATCTTAGGTGGAAAGAAAGTGGTAGATTCAAGGCCTGCAGAAAGGTCAGTGCAGGTGGAGTAAAGAGCACAAGAGAAACTGTCCCAGGCAGCAACTAGCACAGGCAATGGCCAGGCTGGCAGGGCCTTGCCTGACACAGAGATTTGGAGTTTTTTCCTGAAAACAATGGTGATGCATGGAAGAGATTTTAAGCCGGATATATCATATGTGTCTGTTTGGGATACCACCTTGGTTGTAGAGGGAAGAATGGATTTGAGAGCAGTTTAGTACAAGAGATGATGGTCTGGATTGGAGAGGAGAGAAGAGGATGGAACTGAGATGTACTTAGGAGCCAGAACTACAGGACTAGGGAATAGACAGGGGACTGGCCAGACATAGGAATAAAAGGAGAGAGATTATATTAAAGATGAAGCACAACTTTCTGCTAGTGCACCTTGCAAATTTGTTACTGTTAGATAAACTATTTTTTAAAGCATTTTCTTAGTAAGTAAAGTTTTTAATGAAGTATAGTATATACACAAAAATGAACAAACATTAAGTGTAGTGTACGACGCATTGCCGCAAATGGAACACCCTGTGTAAGCAGCATCCAGAGACCATTGGTCAGAAGCCCCAGGGCCCCTTTGAACAATCGTTGTCCAAGGCACGGAGGAGATACCACACAGACACATGTCTTCAGGGTGGTTGTTTTGCCTGTTTTCAAACTTTATTTAAATGGAATTATACAATATATCTCATTTTATATCTGGCTTCTTTGGTTCAAAATCATAGTTGTAAGAATCTTCATGTGCAAGGATTTGTTCATTTGTATTACTATATAGTATATGGGGAAATTGATTTATTTATCTATTAATTAAATTTTTGGCTATTTTCAGTTTGAGCAACTATAGATATACAGTTAAAAATGTGCATGCACGTGTCTTTTGATAAACACTCACTTTCAGCTGGGAAAGGGAGTGTTGGATGAATGGGAGCCTCTTTTAACATATTGTTGAAATTGTGAGAAATAAAGAAAAATCCTTAGAGGTGAAAAAACCAAAATGACAGTAGGAATCCAGAGATAAGCAACAAGTACCCGACCCACCCAGGACTTTGAGACATCTGCCCCCTTCAGGAGTCCTGAAGCTTCCATTCTGATGGCCATGCAGGGTGTGGGAACAGGAGATAAAGCCCACCCAGGGCAGGAAGAATGAATGATAGGACTTAGCTACTCCAAGTGTGGTTTGCAGATGAGTCTACACACTGTTGCCAGTCCCCGTTGAGACATGCACAAATTGGAGTTGAAGCATTTAGAAACTTCTATAGCAATTTTATATTTCAGTAATAGCCAAACAGTATAAACAGCATTTCATTTTTCTAACAATTCATTTTGATTGTATTTTTAAAACTATCTGGGTATGATGGTTTACAAACTGAGAGTTTGCAAAGCGCTGTGATGGGAAATCCTTGTGTAAAGCTATGTCCCAACCCCAAATACCCAGACCCTCGACAGATAGAAAGGTGAACTAGAAAAACACCCTTCATTTGTCTCAATCTTGACTTAGGGGAGTGACGACAGGGAATTCTCTCCCCCAAATTTAAAACCCTACCTGGTTCTCAAGCTTTTGTGACTCAGATTCACACTTCTTGAAAATCCCAAGCTAGGAATTAATTTTAAAGTGGTCCTGCATGAAAGTCTTCCCAAGTACCTAGTAGAACCACATTCAAATTTTCTCTAGGATGGACAAAAAACAAAAACAAAAACAATTTCTTTAAGTGAGGCTTCAAAGAACTACAACAGATGAAGAGATTGATAAAACATGTTCATAATAAAAAATGACTTGTCCTATGAAAAAGCAGAACCAGTGAATTAACAGCAACAAAACTAGAATGAGACTAGTTATCAAACTAGTCTCATTTATTTTTTATTTATTTTTATTTTTTATTTTTTGCAGTTTTTAGCCGGGGCTGGGTTTGAACCCGCCAACTCTGGCATATGAGGCTGGTGCCTTACTCCTTTGAGCCACAGACGCCGCCCCAACAAAGACTTTAGATGTGAGAATGATCAGCCACACAATGTATGTATATTTAATGAATTTTAAAAATAAAATAATATTTCAAAACTATAACTAAAACTAAGGGACCATCAAGAAGCACAAGGCATTGTCAAAATGAAAAATAATGCGAACTAAAATTCAAAACTCCAAAGACAAAGGTCTGTGCCCTGACAGTATGGAATATTAGATATTCTGATTCCAGTAAGACAACTGGGTCTCACATAAAACACAATTTTCTGGTGTCATCAGCCTTATGGGAAGTAAAGGAAATCACTAAAAGGCCAGGAAATGCTAAAAAGAAAGCAACCAAGAAAGAAATTCAGAGGAGTGAGTATGTGCAGTGGGTACATTCCCGATTATATGGAAACTCAATAAATGACAGCTGGCATGGCAGATCAAAGGAGGGAAAATGGACTTTCTGATACATGCGAGGGGACAATTGGCTATCCATATGGAAAATACCAAACTGGACTTCCACTTCCCAACTAGAGCCATGAACTTAGTAATTGCAGGGCTGATCCCTGGCAGGAGTCTCTCTCAAGATCCTGAGGGGGGACCTAGGTTCACATAGTCAAGTTTTTGTGAAATTTTAAAAGTAAGATATTTTCAACACATTGGCTAAGATCACTATCTTTTTCCTTTCTAATTCCTTCATCACATCTCTCGTTGTGTAACTAGGGTGTCCAACCTGCGGGCCACAAGTTGATTTTGTAAGGACTTTTTTTTTATTATCTGTGGTATCTGTCAGGAAAAGTATGCAGGAACATTGTTTCTGCTAATCAGCTTTCTTTAGTGTTTGTGTATTTAATGTTTGGCTCAAACAACTCTTATTCTTACTATGTACAACAGAGGTAAAAAGAAAAGGTTGGACACCTGTCTTTGGAGTGGCTGTGACCTTTATACATATATACGTATAACTAAAAAAAAAGTCAATTTGGAAATTGACTGCATTTGAGTTTTGCTGGATATTTTTCTGTGGTTTGCCATCACTTGGTGTTTATTTAAATTATTGAAAGAATGACATCTGTTGGCACTAGGCTGACCTGGAGTCCTGATAATGTGTTGTAGATTAGAGGTTATAACTTAGCATGTGTCTGGTGGATCCTGGCTTCATAAATATGTAGAGGGGTAACAAGGTATGAAATGTATGTAGTCAGAAGCTGTAGAAAAGTCTTCCAGTCCCTGTGGCTCAAAGGACTAGGGTGCTGGCTCCATATGCTGGATGTGGCAGGTTCAAACCCAGCCCCGGCCAAAAAACTACAAAAAAAAAAAAAAAAAAAAAGTCTTCCAGTCCTAAGATGTTTCAAAGTGTAAGTTCTCTTTCTGTCAGAAAAAAATGAAAGAATACAGTGTTTACAATTACATTTTGCAGCTATAATAAAATATAATACCATTTACTTCTATTTTGCTTATAGTTTATAGTATTTCTGTAACTAAAACATATTCTAGTTTATAACTATATTATAAAATGTAAGTATTTAGTTATAGTGTACAGCTATCTTATATTTTTCCTTCTTTGACAGGATCTCTGGAAATGTAATTCAACTTAACCATAAGCCCTATATTTAAAGGACACACACCTGTAAAACCACTACAAAAAGTAAATACATCTATAAGTGAAGTCTTGTGTTTCATTATTCCCAGTCAACTGAATCCTCATATTAAGTGTATCTGGCACACGTTGCTTTGACGAGCTGATGGTTTCAGACAAAACAGCCACTAATACAGTGAAAGGGGCTGAGCAAACAAGTGTGCCAGCGTGAGATCTCTCAGAGACACTCTTCAGCAGAACTACACATATAGAGTATCAGTATGGGTAATACGATGATATTGCATTTTTTTGCTCTTGGGATGCCTTAAATTCAGATTAATTTTATGGTCAGTCATACTTGATTATGCTAAAATTCAAATATTATAATGAAAAATTGGTCTAAAGAATTACAAAAATATAGACCTAAATGAATATGAGAAAAAGTTTTGAAATGACAAAACCTAGTCTCTTGTATAACAATGAGATCCAAAAATTCTGACGGCCAATGTCATAAAGACGAGGGAAGTAATTAAAATAGCCAAATATAGGTGATAAAAATAATAATAGAAGAAATAAGAAAATTATGTGAATTAGTATCCTCCCAAGCTGGAAAGAAAAAAGGACAAGGAAGATGAAAGTAATAATGAAGAAAAACACATGTATTTAATAGAACAAACATGAATGTCAGAACCAGCTTCACTTTGATAAATGTGCTGACTTGGAACGCGCCATGATCTTTTATTTTGTTCTGGTCAGATATCCATAATTTCACTTAACAAAATTTAATGGGAAAGTTATGTAAAAAAAAAAATGCAAAATTTTGATCCCATCAGGATTTATAGAGAATCAAAGAAACACACAATGAACAAAAGAACTTTCCCAAAAGACATTTTGATAGTTTTTAAATGGTCAAATCACCATCAGATTCCATCTGGGCTATGGTAAGAGTAAAAGATGCTTTTATTATTTTGTTTGTACTCTCTATTAACAAGACATCAAACAAGTTGGCTTATACCAGATGGTGTCAGACCAAAGGAATTTACTAAGAGTCCTCGAAATTTATGAAGACTTTTTAAAGCACAAAAAGTTAGGAGGTAAGAGAATTGCTTGAGCCTAGGAGTTGGAGGTTGCTGTGAGCTGTGATGTCACAGCACTCTACCCAGGGCAACAGCTTGCGGCTCTGTCTCAGAAAAAAAAAAAAAAAGAATGTCTATTTTCAATGTTCTTTAGTTTGACTATTATTCTTTTTTTTGGTGCATAAAAATCCAACCAACTTTTGTAACTCACATAGTTACTTTAATAGTTTGTTTTTTGTCAGAAGATTGCTTAAATAGAAAACAGGAAAAAATATAAAATGATATGAATAGAAGCAACACAACAAGAACAAAATATGGCCACTAGGAACAAATTAAACAATAAGAAATTATATATGGAAAAAATTATAAAATAATTTGCCCAGGTTACATAACTTGTGGCAAATGGTAGAGCCATAATTCAAACCTAGACAGAATTCCCTAGCACCTGACCACTACAATATTCTATCTTGATTCACAGAAAAGGAAACACCAGTGTCTCATATGAGATGAAAAAATATTGCAAAGCAAATTAAAACAAGTTACCATTTCATGTATACTAGTTCATCGAAAGTCTGACTGCATCAAGTACATGAGACTATGAATTAACAAGAACTCTTCCACACTGCTAGTGGAATATAAATTGTCGCAACCATCAGGGAAACAGTATTTTGATAGCTACCAAAGTCAAAGCAATATAGTCATTCTATGTCTACCTATACAACTTGGAGTGTAGTAATAGCAATAGCACTATTAGCAATACCTATTGGGTGCATAAGGAGGCATGTACAAGAATACTTATAGTGATATTGCTATTAACAGTAAAAAAAAAATGGAAACAACCTAAATATCCATTGATAGGAAAATAAATAAATAATCTGGTCATACAATGGAACAATGTCCTTGGGGTTTTGTTGTTTTTGTTGTTACTGCTTTTTCTTTTCTTTTCTTTCTTTCTTTCATTTTTTTTTTGAGACAGAGTCTCACTTTGTTGTACTTGGTAGAGTGCCGTGGCATCATAGCTCACAGCAACCTCAAACTCTTGGGCTCAAGTGATCCTCTTGCCCCAGCTTCCTGAGTAGCTGGGACTATAGGCACCCACCACAATGCCCAGCCAGTTTTCTTTTAAGAGATGGGGTTTCACTCTAACTCAGGCTGGTCTTGAACTCCTGAGCTCAGGCGATCCACCCATAGCCTCCCAGCGTGCTAGGATTAGAGGCATGAGCCACCATGTGCAGCCTAATGGTCTTGGTTTTTTAACAGCTTCAGTGAGGTCTAATTTAAATAACATACATTTCAGACATTTTAAGTAGATAATTCAATAATTGTTAGTAAATTTACTGCATTGTACAATATTACCACAATCCAATTTGAGAATGTTTCCATTACCCCAAGAAAGATCTCTCATGCCCATTTGCAGTTAATCCCTTCTTCCCCATCCCCATTCTTAAGAAACCAACAATTTACCTTCTGTATCTATGTATTGGCCTTTTCTGAACATTTTATATACATGGAATCATAAAACATGTGGTCTTTTGTATGTGGTTTCTTTCACTCAACATAATGTTTTTAAAGTTCATTCAGGTTGTAGCACGCACCATTAGTTCCTTTTATTGCTAAAGTGGTATTCTAGTGTGTAGATAGACCATTCACTTTGGGGCTCTTACAAATAATGCATCCCTGAACATTCACATACAAGTCTTTGTGTAGACAGACATTTTTATTTGTGTCAGTAGATACTTAGGAGTGGAGCTATGTGAGAGCAAATGTTTTTAACTTTGTTTGCCTGACGGACCTCTTTGGCAGTGTAATGAAGCCTGTGAAGTGCTTCTCAGGATAAAATTTTTAGTGCCTTTATGTAAAATTATGGGATTACAAAGAAACAAGTTATATTGAAATATGGTTATTATATTAAAAAGTTATAGTAACATATGCACTTTTATTAACCCATTAAATAAGATACGATGACAAGTCTGGCAACTAACAATTTAAAGGTATTATTGAGCTTAGTCTCCATGTACATAGAGGGTCTCACTCTGTCACCTGGGGCTAGAGTGCAGTGGCATCATCATAGCTCACTGCAACCTCAAATTCCTGAGCTCAAATGATCCTCCTGCCTCAGCCTTCTGAGTATAGGAAATCTCCAAATTATAAACATACATCTGACTTATGTACAACTCGCACTTATGAACGGAGGCTATTACAGATACTATATAAATGTACCTGCGCCAACTTACATACAAATTCAACTTAAGAACAAACGCACAGAAACTCTTTCGTTTGTAGCCTGGGGAGCACCTGTAGCTAGGACTACAGGCATGCACCACCATGCCCAGCTTTTTATCTTTTTGTAGAAATGAGATCCCATTATGTTGCCCAAGCTGGTTTCAAACTCCTCACTTGAAGCAATCCTACTGCCATACCCAAAATGCTGGATTACAGGTATAAGCCACCACACCTGGCTTCTATTTTAAGATCTCTGTATCAATTACAGTATAATACAGAAATACCTGTAATTTCTATTGGCGACGAAGTCATATATTACTATAGTTGGTTGCCTACCTCACAATTAAAGGAAACGCCACATTTCAGTGAAAGTTAACAGTGAAAATCCGGTTTCATAGATTTCCCTCATCTCCTTCCAGGATCTCAACCTAAGAACTTGAAATGGACTATTACACTGCAGTTAAAATGAAGGAAGAAGAGCTACTCATTTCAACATGAAGGAGTCTCACAAACATATTGTTCAACTTAAGAAAAGAAAATAAGCACTATAATATCATTTATGTAAAGCTTAGATACAGGCTAAATAATACTGTCTGTTGTCTGGGCATTAATATTAATACATATATAGTGAAGTATGATGAAACACATGGAAATGATAAACAACAAATTCAGGATGGTAATTATCTCCAGAAGGAAGAGGGAAGGATTTGTCTAGAGAGGGATTCTTTACTTGTCATGATGTATTTTTTAAATAGATTGGTAGGCTCTCAGATGTGTTTATGTTGTCATGTCATTTTATATATTATATGTTTTATGTTTTATATATATGAAATAGGGGGTATAGCTCAGTTGTAGAGCATTTGACTGCACACATATGAAATATTATGCAATACATTTTTAAAAGAATCCATTAACCCTTTTAAATTAAGCATGTCATTAAAGAAAAATTATATACTTAAAAGCCAATTATAATATTCAAAGTATTAATGCCCCAAATATGACTAAAATAGCATGCTATCATGAAAATCATGGAGTTAGAAGATGAAGAGCAAAAATAAAACAACTTCTTTTCAGTTGAGTTGAATTTTTCCAAGGCAGTAGCTATTGGAAAATTTTTGTAGCTACCCTCAAAATACTTTTAAAGATACTTAATATTTATTCTTGTTGTAATTTCTTTTACTTTGCTATTATCTAAACTCTTTGGACTTTTCTCAGATGCCTTCTCCAGGTAATTTTTCATTTCATTACAGTATTATTTGTTGATTGGAGTTGACAGAACTTCTTGGTGGTAACCAACAGAAACCCTAACTCAAATTAGCTTAATCAAAACAAGTTACTTATTGATTAGAATAACCAAAAATCCAACGGAATCTCTAGATTTCACCCCAGCTCACATGATACTGCCAGGACTCTCTTCCTCTCTTGGCACTGTTCTTTCCTGCTGGGACATCACTCTCAGGCAGGCCCTGTGAGCGAGGTACTCCTTGGCAAATCCAGGTATACTTAATTATTAGACGACTGGGTCTATTGGACTGGCTGAGAGCCATAGTGGTGGTGATGGAAATGCCCATTAGCCCGGTCCGGGGCATGTCTCCCAGAGCCAAGGGTGAGTAAGTGCAGAGTCAGCCCCATCACAACCCCGTGGGCAGTGAAGGAGGAAGGCCTGGGTCTCTAAAAGAAAATGTACCAAAAGGGAAAGTGAATGCTCAGCAGGACAAACACATTTGCACTGCGCCAACTGAGGGTTCCTATGTCCTTCCATTGCCTGCAAGTGGAGGTTCATTCCTGTGCCACACTGTTTTCTAGTGCCTGCAGGGGGTCTCTCAACATGCCTTGGGGCATTCCTCTCTTTAATAATGGGTGCTGATCAGGGCTAGTTTTCAGAAATAATATTCATGGGAAGGAGAATTTTAACTTCATCACAATGAGCCTGGACTATTGTAAAACAGAAGCCCGGACTCCCACATTCTATAAAACTTAATAGTATTAACGGTGTTTCCTATTTGGTCCTCAGCTTGCTGCTTCCATGATAAAGTCCTACATGAATAATACATACTTCTGTAAAGCTTTCCAGTAAAGTTAAATAAAGAAGAAGGATTTGTTTAATATTGTTGGATTCAAAGCTATGTATTGGCATAATGGGAAAATTATTCAGGAACATTTCATTCTTGAGAAAAAACTGCCCACATTACCGATGCCTTAGCATACCTGGGCTTATAAAAACTACAATCCATACTTTTTGGGCACATGACCTTGTTGGTGACTTTACACCACCAAAAAAAAAAAAAAAAAGATCTGCAAATTTAATTCTCATTGGCAGTGCTCAGAAAGTAAGTTTTTGGTAATTGACAAGGATAAAATTATAAATATCTACCTATTTTCTTTTCACAGTATTCAAAGAAATTTTCTGAGAAGGCTCTCAACTTATACATATCCGTCCCATTGAAATAGATAGCCCAAATTTTGCTTATGAGTGGTTAGACTAAGAAAGACTAATAAATATTGATTGATTACATATTATTCACCTATTGTATGCCAAGCACCATGGTAGGCCCTGGGGAAATGAGAGTGAAGAGAGACAGTCTGTGTTGTCAAGCGTTTATAATTTAATTAAAGCAACATACAAATACGTAATTACAGTTTGGTAAATACTTTTGTTGCAGGAAGGTGAGGCCCAACAGAGAGAAAGAGCACCCAAACATCATGTTTATAAGATGAAGGGCTTTAATCACCAGCAGGAGTTTATGGCATATAAGAATTCCAAATGGCTGCAGTGCCCAACTGGCTTGGTCTTTCCCTTTTTATCTCCAGTCAGAAAGTTCCAACCCACAGGTACCTTTCTCATTGGTCAGTTTGAATCAAGCAGGAGAAGCTGTTCCAGCCCCCACAGAACTACAGGATTTCACAAGTGGAAATTTCCAAGTTGCAGGAGTTAAGTCTACAAATTCCCAAGAGCTGAGTCACTATGAAGAGGACCCTGCAGGTATAACCATGTGGTCTCCTTGAGAAGACCTCTTCTCCTAGACTTCACCTTTCTCAGGTATCCCCTCTCATTTTGAGTAAATAATATGCATTTTGGTACCTAGAATTGAGGGTGAGTGTTGATGGCAGAGGTGTTGGAAAGTGCTTCCTTGGGGAATAAATGTCATACAGCAGACATGGACCAAGTTTTAAGGATGAGTAGAAATTATCCAGGTACAAGTAGGTGAGATAGGAATGGAAAGGGCAACCCAACTAGAGTAAATAGAAATCAGCAAGTGTGTTCCCTTCACTAAAAAGAGGACTCATATGGCTGAAGATTTAGGCACTTCCTGGTAGACCTGGAGAAAGGTACCTACTAACAAATATCTGTTGCATACCCACTGAGATTTTATTCATAGGGCTGTAATTAATTCTGTGTTAAAAGCATTTTCATAGGTTAATCTTCTTGGGGATAGTCATAGGAGAATTTAGTCCACATCTTAGTGTCCAGTAGTTTGATCAGTTTGCTACCTGAACATTTATTTGGCCTAGATTACAAAAGTTTGGCTGTTTATATTTTTGGCTTTGCAAGCTGCCTTCCAAGATGGCAGGCACTTTGAACACTGCCTTTTCCAGAGGGAAGGAATGCAGTCTCTCAAATGGCAGAAGAGCAAAGCAGAGGAAACTCACCCATGCAATCTCCTTTTATAACGTCATCATCCTATTCATAAGGACAGAAGGGTCATGAATGACCTAAATACCTTCTATAGGCCCCACCCTCCAACACTGTGGCATTGAGGATTTACTGCCAACACGTGAATGTGGATGGACAAACACATTCAAGCCACATGAGCCGCACATTTTTTGTTCCAAGTACTCAACTCAACAAGAGTATCAGGAAAGCAGCCATAGGAAAGTGTATGGGTGTGGTTGTGTGTCTATATAACTTGAACTATAAACACAGGAGAAGGTCTCTACCAAGACACAGAGCTGTGAATTAAACCGGAATCTTTAGATTCCTAAAACAGTGTCCCTTCCTAGACACTCTGACCCCAACATCAAACACTCAACTTTGAATATCTTCCTGGGTGGTCCTTCTCCCTTGTCCTCCTCCCCTCCAGAGGCCATATAAGAAGCTTTTGCCTTTGCAGTAGAGAGGAGGGAAACCCGGCCCATCCCTGCTTAATTCATCCCCTGCCCTGGAGAGGAGGAAGGTAGGAATCCTAAACAACTAAGCAATCATGCTTGTTTCAGGGCTAAAGCCTCCTTTCAAGTTTACATTGTAAAACATCAGACTTCCTTCCTCACTGGCCTTGCCAGTTTCAGGCACACAGTGCCTGTCTTACTGGACTGGCTGAGAGCCATAGTGGTGGTGAAAGTAATTTCACCATGAAAGTAATTTTGGTGATGTGCAAGGTTACAGGGGACACTACCTTCCAATTCTGAATTTATCTGCCTCTGCTCACACATACCTCCAAATATGGTAAAGCATAGTTAGGGTTTAAGTCTAGACATAAACGCCTATTTAACACATTACATAGCTGAAATATAGCACTATCTCACTGCTAAAAGTTCTCTCCTGTTTAGTAAACGTATGTGTCTTAGAGCATGAAATTCACTGTGAACGGCATAAAAATACTAAAGAACTAGGAATCCCAAGACTTTTGGAAGCAAAAAATAATAAAACTGGCTACCTTTAATAATTTGTTTCTCTCATTCTTTATCCTCACTTGAGTTTAAGGCTTAGAGGGAACTTGTTCATTCCATACACTTTCTCCCTATGAATTCCCTTTTTGTGCATTTCTCATGTCAGAGACACACAATAATGCAATCATTACTTGCCAGTTGCATGAACTTTGATCTCAAATGGGTCATGGGCCAGTTGCAGACAAAGCACTAAATGTGAAATGATAAGCAACTGCCATGCCTATGATATTACGAGATTTTATTTTTCACATAGTAGACACAATGGCATATTTTTGTCTTTATTTTTCAGTTAATGACAATGATGTGGCTATTGCTTAAAGCCAGGGACAAGTCTAACACTTCTGTTAAAGACATAAACTTCTCAGCATTGTATGTTGAATATAACATCTTTTCTTCCTAATAGTTTAATAAAAACTTCCTGTTCATTAATTATAAAGGATTTAATGAGAGAAAGGCCAGTGACAAAATTTGAAAAATCTAACAGCTATAAGACTGGTTATGGTTAAGACCTGGTTGCACACATTTGCTGTTGATGTAACAGGTACTAATGCAAAAAGCAATAATTTTAGAAGCCACTACTTAGCCAGCTTCTCTACCATTTATATAATTCATACAGGAAGTACTAAATATCACAAGTTTTACACTAAAATGCTGGGGAAGGTGTTTATAACAAGACTAGTACTATAGCTTCAATATTAAGATATGTAAATTAATTTAGACTCATGACTAAAAGTGCTCCAATCCATCTGGGCATTAGATTTTCATATTGTAACCAACTATCTCTAGTGAAACCCTTGGTCCTTTGGGATGCACTAGTAACCTTCAGTGGGTAGTTCTGATTATTCTAGAAGGCTTCTGAGTTTTGTTTTATGAGTACCTACAAACATGGAATCAAATAATATAGTCCTGATCTAATTTATAAATCTAATAACTGTAAGCTGTATACTAACTTTTCAAAAATGGTAGCTATAATCACTTTTAAAGTATAGTTTTATGACTTATATAAATGATTTAAGTATTAATAATAGTTTGGATAAATTTAGGCTCTTAAAATTTATTGCCAACAAGGCTGGGTGTGCTGGCTCATGCCTGTAATCCTACCACTCAAGGAGGCTGAGGTGGGTGAACTGCCTGAGCTCAGGAGTTCAAGACCAACATAAGCAAAAATGAGACCGTCTCTAAAAACTAGCCAGGCCCTGTGGTAGGTGCCTGTAGTCCTAGCTACTCATGAGGCTGAGGCAAAAGGGTCTCTTGAGCCTCAGAGTTTGAGGTTGTTGTGAGCTATGATGCCACAGCACTCTACCCAAGGGCCACAAAGTAAGACTCTATCTCAAAAAACAATTACTGTGCAGCACCTGTGGCTCAAGGAGTAGGGCACTGGCCCCATATACCAAGGGTGGTGGGTTCAAGCCCAGCTCCAGCCAAAACAGCAAAAAAAAAAAAAAAAAAATTACTACCAATACTATTATTTCACACTAGTACATGCAGCATAAGCATTAAATGTGTGCAACCATGTCTTTACAGCAATCAGTTTTAGAAGTCTTTTTTTTTTTTTTTTTTTGAGACAGAGCCTCAAGCCGTCCCCCTGGGTAGAGTGCCGTGGCATTACAGCTCACAGCAACCTCCAACTCCTGGGCCCAAGCGAGTCTCTTGCCTCTGCCTCCCAAGTAGCTGGGACTACAGGCACCCGCCACAACGCCTGGCTATTTTTTGGTTGCAGCTGTCATTGTTGTTTGGCGGGTCCGGGCTGGGGATTCGAGCCCACCACCTTAGGTGTACGTGGCTGGCGCCTCAGCTAGTTGAGCTATAGGCGCCGAGCCAGAAGTCTTAAAGTATTATATTTATCAAGCATAAAGCAGATTTTGTTAATGGCGTTTTTTTTTTGTTTTGAGACAGTCTCACTTTGTTCTTCTTGGTTGAATGCCATGGTGTCACAGCTCACAGCAACCTCCAACTCTTGGGTTTAAGTGATTCTCTTGCCTCAGCCTCCCAAGTACCTGGGACTACAGGTGCCTGCCACAATGCCTGGCTTTTTGTTGTTGTTGTTGCAGTTGTCATTGTTGTTTCAGCTGGCTGGGGCTGGGTTCAAACCCACCACTCGTGGCATATGGGGCCAGCACCTTACCCACTGAACCACAGGCACCACCCATTAGTGGCTTTTTTAAAACTAAATTATTTTTAGTTCATAAGCAGCCTGAACAAGAGTGATATCCCATCTCTACTAAAACTATAAAAACTAGCTGGGTGCTGTGGCAGGCACCTCTAGTTCCAACTACCCAGGAAGTTGAGGCAGAAAGATCACGTCGTGAGCCCAGAAGTTTGAGGTGGGATGTCACCACTGCACTCTATACAGTGTGACAGAGCAAAACTCTGTCTCTAAATAAATATATACATACATAACATACATTCTTTTCAATAAGACTTGCAAAATTATGACATTGCTCCTCCATTCAGACAACATTTAGTTTAGTTCATTAAACTACTGCCTGTAAGGTGAGTTCACAAGTTTAAAATTTTACTCATTTAAGTTTATTCTAGATAGGCTTTATTAAAATGTTTTTCAAACATCGATGATCATAAAAATCTCCTCCTTCCCTTTTCTAACAATTTAAAACCAACTTTAAGTTCACAAAATAATGTAAACTGTTAGCTTTTTGCCTTTTCCGTAAAGACATAAACCAAGACAAAGATATTTGTAACTGTACTCTCTGTTCAGTTTGGGGTGTCACAGGCTGAGAAAGCTGGCAGAGAGGCTACATTTTATTCCCTTAGAAGATGTCACATACTGCACCAAAACACTCCCAGAATTAAATATTCACCTGCTTGAGATTGACTATCAAATGTTACATATGTAAGGTAATGGTAGATTTCCTAACTCTCTTCTCATGAAAACACAGTCTATTTTATTTTGTACCAGTCCTTCAAGTGGGAGAGCCATGATTCTTCCAAGAGCCATTTAAAGTGCCTGGGAAAAAAATAAATGAAATATAGTGCCTGAGAGAGGGTTTCCCCGAAGAACAGGGCACCTCTGAGGCTCCACAGGAGAGGTGAGAATACTTCCCAGTCAGAAGGCCCAAGGCCAGGGAATCCCACATGAGGAGGACACGCCCCTCTCCCTAAGGGATCCATGCTCTCTGACCTGGGTGGACAAGCTGATCCATACCCAGGGTGACGAAGCTGGTGAGTGATGTGAGGTCAAGAGCCTTGCTCTGCTGATGCTAAGCCCCTTAACTTTGTAAGTCAATAACCCGCACTTTCTGGGAATTCAGTTCTGGGCATCTGCTACAGACCTTCTCCCATTTCTGTTAATCATTGAGCTCTCTTTTTCCAAATTTGAGAATGAGTCATAGCTTTAACTCTAGGGAGGCCTGATAAAGGTTCAGCATCAATGGCCTGCCCTGTGATTTCCAGGTCAAAGGAAAAGAAAAAAAGAGGAGAAAACGATAACTGCCAGCCTAAGAGAGGCCCGTGAAGAGTGTTACATTGAAAAATAATGTTGACCTCAAAATGACCTTCAGGACAACAGTGCTCCACTCAAGGACAAACTGAGCCCAGGCTAAGATCTAATATCTTGAAAGTAACATGAGGCTTCTTTTATCTACCACATATTGAGTTTTGCTGATATTTTATGTAAATGGCTAATCTTGACTGGGACATCTGTCCGCTCCCCTCTCTGTGTGCTTGCTTTCTCATGCTAACCTGAACACACATGTACAAAGCAACTAGTTCACTGAAGTTTAAAAGTGAACATATGTGAATGATTCTTTAAGAGGAAAAGTCAAATATAAATCCTCAAAGATTTTTTTAAAGTCCTGGCTTAGTGATTACATCAGCCAGTACTTACTGTTGATATAACGGGCATGATTTCTTGGCTTGGAGCTATTTATTTTGCGATAGTCATTGTAGGCATCTAATTGCTAGTATTCTTTGGATAGCTTTAAGGCAAAATGGTGAGTTTTCTTTTTGGTGAGATCAGGTACCAACAAGGAAATCTGAACTTAGGGAAGAGAAAGTCACATTCCAAAGACTCAATGATCATAATAATTTTCCTTATTATCCTAGCAGATAAAATTTTCAGAGCTCAAATGAGAGTAGAGTGTGTTAAATTTGGTCAACACGTGTTTTCTATGGTCAGATATGTTGTTTGATTTAATTAGTGAATTTTTAAAAAACGCACAAAGTTAAAGTTCAGGTGCTGAGGAAGCCCCACTGTCGCAGGTAAATCCTATACAAATGAAATTTACCTGATGAAACAGATCTGATGAATGATAAACTTTTAAATAAGGGTCAGAAAAACAGAAACACAAACTGCGCTCAGTAGACGACGTGGCAGACTGAGAGTCTAATTTTAGTTCAGGTTCAGGACGTAACATTTACATTCTCATAGCATTCTGTAACTGAGAACACGTCTGCATGCACAGGCCTTAGTTTTATTTAATCCTCACAATAAAGTCCTGAGACTGGTTATTACCATTTCATTCTATAAATGCAGATGGTGGAGGCTCTGGGAGTTTAAGAGCACTCAGTAGAGATTCCTTCATTCAAATAATTATTGGTCGAGTGCCCACAAGTGCCAGGGACTGCTACTAAATGCCCAAAATGTGAACTCACAACTAAATCTATTGCCAAAAAACATGGTTTCAGTATCTCTCTCAACACAGAGAGGCAGGCAGCAGCTTCCCATCTATTAGGGTTGCCACACTGACTGAAATCCTTTGCCTTCCCAGAACTGTGCCAAGCTGCCTTTGACAATCTGACAGCTAGGAAGCAGTCACTCTCTTTAACCCCCAAAGTCCCAGTCAGGGGTGAAATGTGAGAGAGAGCTGAGAGGCGTCTGTCCTCTCCCCGTTCTGGGTGCTGGCTTTCTCAAGCCGCCGTCTCACCTTTTCACTTTGAGTAACTCCTTTCTGAAAAGCAATGTGAAACCAAAGCAGATTCTCTTAAAAAAGAAAAAAAGAAAGAAAAAGGTAAGCCTGATTAAGAGAAAGAAAGCAAAATATTCATGTTTTTTTAAAAAAAGAAATTTAACTATAGATACAGGAGATTATGGAAATTGTTGAGAAAATACATGCAACTTTGTGGAAATAAAATTGAAAATCTAGAGGAAAATGGTAATTTTTTCCCAAAAATATGACTTACCAAAATTATCTCTGAGAAAAAAATGAAAACCTAAACAGATGAGTAATTGTAGAAGATAACTAAAGATAGACCTTTAAGAAAAGCTACAGATATATCTAGTCTTAAAAAACTGACCATTCATGTTACTTGATATACTCTAGCTTATAGAAAATACATTAATTTCCATTTTATGCAGCTAGCAACAACTTATTAATAAAACCCAATGGGTTGTACAAATAAGAAATTCATGAATCTGTTCGCTTTTAAACATAGATACAGAACTTTAAATAAAATATTATCAGTCTAATCCAGCAGTAAATGAACTCAAATAAACAATCTGTCTTTACCCTAAATATGCAAGGATAGTTTAATGTTAAGCAGTTTTTCAAGATAATTTATTATACCAACAAATTTATTATGAAAATGGACATTATTATGACTATAGTAATAGTATACAAAATAGGACTTACAAAAATTCATTTTCTATTTCTAACTTTAGAAATCTCCAAATAAAATAGAGGTAGAATTAAAATATGTAGAGACTATTTGCCACAAACAAAATTAAGAGCCAGCATCAAACTAAACAGTAAAATGCTAAAATCATTTCTATTGAAATCAGGAACAAGGCAGAAAGCCTACATCCACATTATGATTAACATTATCTTAGAGCTAATGTACTAAACAAGAAAATGAAATAGGCTCGGTGCCCATAGCTCAGTGGTTAGGGTGCCAGCCACATACACCAGGGCTGGCGGGGTTGAACCTGGCCCTGGAGTGCTAAACAAAAATGACAACAAAGAAAAAAATAGCCAGACATTGTGGTGGGCACCTGTAGTCCCAGCTACTTGGGAGGCTGAGGCAAGAGAATCACTTAAGCCCAAGAGTTTGAATTTCCAGTGAGCTATGATGCCATGGCACTCTTCTGTGGGTGACATAGTGAGACTATGTCTCAAAAAAAAAAAAAATCAATAAATCAAAATTAATTAATTAATTAAATAATTCATACACATACTGGAAAATGATAAATAAAATTATTGTTCTTTTTAGGATGAGATTACACACAGAAACTCCAAAAGAATAGTTTAATAAATTAATGGTATAAAAAATGGATTTGAAGTAATACAACTATCTAGTTTCTCTTTTTTTTCTGAGACAAGTTCTCACTTTGCTGCCCAGGCTAGAATACAGTGGCACAATTATAGCTCACTGCAACCTCAAACTCCTGCTTTCAATTGATCCTATCACCTTGGTCTCCCATTGTGCTAGGAGTATGCATATGAACCACTATGTCCAGCCTAGTTTCTCATTATCCCAGCAACAATGGTAATAAAACAGAATTGAATAACATATTACTAAGCAATAGCAATAGAAGTATCATTCATAATAGCAACAATTATGACATAATATACATGAAGAAAAATATAAAATTGTGCTAAATAAAATAAATCAGGACTTGGACAAATTGAGTGATATATTCTGATGTTGAATGAAGAGCTTTAACATCATAAAATAGTACCCTTCCAAAATTAACATGCAAATTTAATTCAATTCAAATGTACATAATTTGAAGCTGAGTAACATTTAAAGGTCAATGGAAAGCTTCTGAGAATAGCCAAGAAGTCTGAAGAAAATCTTGATAGGGGACTAGAGTTATCTGGTAGATATTAAAGCTACCAGAATGCCACCATAAGGAAAATAAAAATAGCAGAAACAGACAATAAAATAGTGGAACCAACAATAGAGAGTCAAAGAAAACCAAATATACATGGGAGCCTAATAAATAACAGGGAAAGAAGGTTTTAATACATGATGCAAATATAGTGGACTATTCATGTAGGAAAAAACCTGAAGTTCATTCTCCACCTCACTAGTTATACAGAAACATTTCCTTGAAGACAGGGTTTCACTCTGTCACTGGAGTAGAGTGCAGTAGCATGATCAGACCTTAGTGCAACCTCAGACTCCTAGGCTGAGGAGCCATCCTCCTGTCTCAGCCTCCTGAGTAGTTGGGATCAGAGGTGCACACCACCATTCCCTGGCTAATTCTTCTATTTTCTGGGGGAATGAGGCTCTCCCTTTCCCCAAGCTGCCCTCAAACTCCTGGCCTCAAGTAATCCTCCCACCTTAGTCAACCAAAGTGCTAGGATTACAGGTGTGAGCCACCTCACCTGGCTTGGACTTAAATTTAAAAGAAAAAGAAGTTAAATATTTTGCATAATCATGGGACAGAGGAAGTCTTTATAAGCAAATCAGAAAAATTTAGGTGTCATTGGGTAAACTAATAAACATGGATTCCATGTAACAATTTAAAAGGCTTTTAGAGCAAAATATATTACAGAAATAGTAGGCTCGGTGCCTGTGGCTCAAGTGGCTAAGGCGCCAGCCATATACACCTAAGGTGGCGGGTTTGAATCCAGCCTGGGCCCACCAAACAACAATGATGGCTGCAACCAAAAAAAAAAAAAAAAAATAGCTGGGCGTTGTGGTGGGTGCCTGTGGTCCCTACTTAGGAGGCTGAGGCAGGAGACTCACTTGAGCCCAGGAGTTGGAGGTTGCTGTGAGCTGTGATGCCACAGCACTCTACCCAGGGGGACAGCTTGAGGCTCTGTCTCCAAAAAAAAGACAAGAAATAATACTAGCAAATAGAAAACTATTAGATTACTCTGTCTCAGATGCTATTCTACATGTTTTACATTTATTGACTCCTTTAATCCTCATCCCATTCTATGCACTTGGTAGTATTTTAATCCCTATACTTCAGACGATGAATCTACAGGCTCAAGTCATACACTAATAAATAGCAAACCTGGAATCTGAACCTAGACAGTTTGGCTCCAGAAACTGAGCCCTACACTAAGTTGCCTCTCACACCATTCCTGGACTAGGAAAGTATATTTGCAACATATATGACCACCAATTATAACCACTAATACACAATGAGTTCTATAAATTAATAATAATGAAAGACAACCATAGAAACATTGACAAGGATACAAATGATTAATTTACCAAAGAGGAATTCAATAGACCAGTAATCATAAAAAAAAAAGTTTCCCCTATTAAGCAAATACAATAAAACCAGTCGGCAAATTACAAAGATTGACAAAATTCCATGCTGTAAAGGATGTAGGGAAACAGTCACACCCACACATTGCTGGTGGATATTTGAGAAAGAATGGCCACATTGCTAAAATATGGCCATATTGCTGAACATGTAATACACATATACTTTTACTTAGAAATCTCACTTCTGGGCCAGGCATGGTGGCTTACACCTATAATTCTAGCACTCTGGGTGGCCAAGGTAGGTGGACACCCTGAGCTCAGGAGTTTGAGACAAACATGAGCAAGAGCAAGATCTGTCTTTACTAAAAATAGAAAACTATCTAGGTGTTGTCATGAGTACCTGTAGTCCCAGCTACTCAGGAGGCTGAGCCAAGAGGATTGCTTGAGTCCAAGAGTTTGAGGTTTCTATGAGCTATGACACTGTGGCACTCTATTTAGGGTGATAGAGTAAGACTCTCTCTCTCTCTCTCTACATATATATATATATATATATATATATATATATATATATATATATAACTTTTGCAAATCTATCTCATTGAAGTAAGACTATAGTATAAGGACATTACCACATTGTAATAAATATTACATTATTGTAGTGGCAATTAATAATGGTATATCCATTCTAAGGAGTATTATGTAGTGGTTAAAAAGAAAAGTAAGATTTATCTTTTTTTCCTTTCTTTTTATAGTTATCAGGCTAAAGTGCAGTGGCATGATCATAGCTGATGGCAGGTTTCAACTCCTGGGCTCAAGTGATGCTCATAACCCAGCCTCCCACGTACTGAGTACTGTAGGCATGCACTTCTACACTTTGGCAATTTTTTCTAGAAATAGGGTCTTGCTATGCTGCCCTGGCTGATTTTGAATGCCTAACTTCAAGCAATACTCCTGCCTCAGCCTCCCAAAGCCAAGGATTACAGAAGTGAGACACTGTATCTGGCCAATGTCTTTATTTTAAAAGGGAGTCTGTGTATTGTTTATCAAGAAGACAATTATCAAATGATGTGTAGCATATTCTCTCAATTTTAAAAATCAGGAAAAGATATTATTTGTTTTTATTGGAGTCTTGGGAAATGCTATTAATATTCATATTGGTTTTTCCTGGGAGTCAAATAAAAAAGGAAAGTATAGAGAAAACACTATTATTCTTTCCCAGATAGATGTGATAGATAGATAATAGATGGATAGATAGATAGATGGATATTGTCATATTTGAAAAATCTGAAAGTAAATGCTTGCATATGCAAACAAAATTTCTGGATGATACACAGGAACAGAACTAAATTTTAGTCTGAATAGGACAATGAAGCTTTTTTTCTTTATTTTTGTCTTGCTTAAATTTGTGTTTGAACAGGGAACATGTATTCATTTTATGAAAACTGGTAAACTAAACTCCATGATTGAAAAGCAGCTTAAAACCATCCTTCAAAGACTACTTAAAATCTTTTTCAGGTTAATATAAGAGTTTAAATAATTAGGTCATATCCTTTGCATTTGTAAGGTAAAGTCCAAAGTCTTAGTTATAGTTGAGTCCTCCAACCAAAATGTGTGTCAACTACATTGTCCCCAGTAGGTGGGAACTTAACCAGCCTCTGCGCCCCCATCGAATTTGTGTTTTCCGCCCATGTAGGTCTGTAGTTGTTGATCTCCTGTTTTCACATTAGTACCAAGTACAAGCATCTCCCAGACACATTGTGATTAACTTGACTATTTCACTTTTAACGAATGTCTCTGAACTTTTTATCTGGGAAGAAAGAGACTATTTTAAAAAGATCATCGGGCCAGGCCAGTTAAAAAGGAACTCCTCAACACATACCATATAGACCCATTAACTTGGTCTCCTACTCAAAACTGCTTTCTTTTCTTTTCTTTCTTCTTTTTTTTTTTTTTTTTAGGTACAATGTTTTTATAATAAAAAATAAAACAGATCATTTTCTTTGCTCAAATACTTCCACAGACTCTTTTTTTTTCTCTTGACAATTTTTTCTATTAAATCATAACTGTGTATATTAATGCATCTATGGGGTACAGTGTACTGATTTTATAACAGCTTTAGTTCTTAAACTTGAAAGTTTTGCTGTCAGGATTTGAAGGAAAATTACAATAATCCGTGAAATGTGGAGGTAAGAGGTGGGTTAACATATCAAATATATCTAGCAATACTGTTCGTATCACCTCAGTACATGTCATTTTTTGTATCAGGCTGATTCACAGATCAGAAAGAACCACAAATCTCTATTTGTCAAAATTATTTCCTGTGTATCAGTCTTAAGGAAATGTAAAGGTGGTGATTGTACTATATGAGGATATCAGGAAAAGCCATTTATAGCTGTCTAACTTTATGCTGCCAACAGAAGGTAGGCCTTGATCACACAAAGCAACAGATGGTAATACTGAGAGAATAAATATTCTGTCATTATGCCTATAGGCAAGTCCAGCAGGGAGAAATTACAATAATTAATAAAACAAGAAATAATTTACTTACATAAGTCAAGGCTGTAATATCTGAACTGGTTGGATGTAGGGGAGCACAAAGAAACACTTTAAAGTTCTTATTTGGAGGTTCTGAAGTTCAATTTTTTTTCCTTACTTTGTCTTAATAAATCACACATCAAATACAGTTAGAGGAAAAAAATTAAATGAAATGAGAATTGACTGTCAGGTTGAGTAGAGAATTTTAATTTTAATTGGAGAATAATTGTCCTTATGGATATGGATGACACTTGTAAGTGAAATTATCACTTCCTTTTTCTCTCATCTCCACTCCTAACATGAAGTGATAATTGCTTTAAAAGCGAAATAGTTCTGGATACACTGATAGGTATTTTTTTTCCCAAGGACTATAAGTAGCAAACTTCAACACTTGATGACTCATGTTATTTCCCATCTCACTTAACAAATTATAATAGGCAGCAAAAAAAAATCTCCTACAGGGTATTCATTTATGTCAGTACAAAATGTTTGAGGTTGAAATCTGGCCTAGAAAATGGAGCCGAAAGATCAGGAAATGGAAATTATTTAACTGTCATCATGAATAATATTCTGTTCTTCTGAACCTGCATTACAGCATTTTTACCCTAAATGCCTGTATTGCCTTCTCAAAAAAAAGACATCATCAAAAACTTAGAAGTATAAATTTAAAAACATAGACAAACATTGAGTCTCCTAAATGAACTCACTGTGAGAGCGTTTAAAAAAAAACAAACATGAAAAGAATATACTACATCAGAGCTTTTTACAGAAAGGACTAAACACTTGCAACATTCATACAAGGGACAGAAGATAATTGTGGTCAATTATATAATACTCCTACTCCTGAGAAAATATCTCACAGTGCAGGAAATGAGTTCTGAGTTCCTTCCTGTATGTGGTAATATATCCCAGGGAGAATTACTGTCTACTAAATTCCCTACTTTTACACAGTCTAAGAGTAGGTATGTATTTTATTGATTTTTATGGACTACACCTTCTGTTCTAAAATGAACTCAAGATAGCTTAAAAAGACACATGAAGTGCAACAACACTGATAAGTTAAAAATGTGAGCTAGGAAGAAAGAAAAATATGGGCAGGACCATAAATGGAGCCAAGAGTAAGGCCTAAATACGATACATTATAATGACCCCACTCTTGCTATTGGTGGGCCACCGATTTTGTGTTAAGCTCTGTAGCAGGGACAGAGAAAAGGAAGACATCAAACTCTCGTATATTCTTGTAAAAAAAAAAGATCCTGATGAACCATGAATGTTGTAGTCTACTTGTAACAGAAGTAAAAGTGTAGCAGTAGTTAGAGCAGATATAACCGAGGGCTTACTATAATTCTAGGTATTCTTCTGAATACACTACATATATTAAATAATTTAATCCTGAAAAATCTAATTGAATAGGTAATACTATTACCTCCTCTTTATGGATTGGGAAACAGGGGAACAAAAATGTACATAACTTGCCTATGCACCTGGGAAGGGATAAAGCTGAAATGTTATTAAATGTGTGCTTAGATAAACAAGATATAACCTCTATGTGATTATGGCTTTTATATATTCACCTATATGAAACAAAGTTGACTAACTGTAAATAAAGCTACAAAAATAAGCCAAGCTAATTTTACATGACAAATGTTGTTTGAAACTAATTTCTACTTGCAACATCAGTGTGGAGCACTGAGATGAAAGTTCATTTAAGTCTGGCATGCTACAGTTTGATGACTCAATTCTCCCTCCATTCTTCTCTAATTAGACTACAGAGACACCTAGTTCATATGGCCTGTTGAGATACCGTTTGGCCTTCCTTTGGTGAGAAGACATTCTCAATGTATCAAGCCCGCCAATGCTCTTTCCTCATTACCTGGCAACAATTCAAGAAGTATCACTTGGCATCAACTCTCTTGGAAGCTCAGACATGAACTCAGGCAGGGAGACCGTGGGTTGGTTTCAATTACAAGATGCAAATGTTCCAAAATATGCTTATATTAATTAGTTTTCTAAAATGCCATTTAAATAAAAACACAAAATTTAAGTGTTCTTGTGGATAACTCTGTAGACCTATGAAAAAAGACAGCATCTAAATATATAGTGATGACATCACACCAACAGGCAATTCAGTAAAAATAACCCTGATGATCTGGTTTTATTTGAGATTATATTTTTAATTTTTAATTATTATTGGTATATAATAGCTGTATATCCAGAAGGGGCCAAAAAAATGTATATACATTTTAAGAAAGGAAAAATCTAAAAAAAAAAAAAAAGAAAAAAGAAAAAATCTGTATTAAAATTATAATACTCAAGTCACATTTGGCTGCTGAAATTACAAGAGATACATAATACAACATCATCAGTATACATTGAACATTACATTTTTAATGCAGTTTTTTCTTTTCTAAATTGTGTATAGTTTTTTTTTTTGCACCCTCTGTAGTTATAGGGTATGGTGTGTGTGTTATTTTGATACAGGCATACAATGTGTAATATTCAAATCAAGGTAATTGGGGTATACAGTTCCACTCTTTTAGTTATTTTAATGTATATCATAACTTATTATTGATTGTAGTTACTTTGCTGTGCCATTGTTCATTCTATCTATTTTTGCGTCTATTAACTATCCCTACATTATGCCCCCAGCCTTGCTTCCCTTCCCAGCCTCTGGTGACCATCACTCTATTCTCTGTCTCCATGAAATCAATTGTTTTAACATTTAGCTCCCACATATGAGTGAGAACATGTGAGATGTGCCTTTCTGTGCTTGGCTTATTTCACTTAACATAACGTCCCTTAGTTTCATCCATGTTAAGTTTTTTGAGGAACCTGCCTGCTGTTTTCCACAGCGGTTGCACTTAAGGATGTATTTTTAAGCAGAGAGAAACAAAGCTTTGGGGAAAGAAGTTTGTGACCATGAACTCTGAGATGTCTAGTACTTGAATCCAGGAATGATGTGTTGGCTTCCTAGTTTCCACGTGGCCTTCAACATCAAGAAGCTCTTTTATAAGAATCTAACGAGCATAAAAGGAACTTAAACCTGAATAGACATGTTCCATTTTCCACAGATGGACTGAGAATATTCTTAGGAAGTGTGCCATCTAAGAATGTATACTTGTATAATATCCTTAAGCTTACCAATCAAAAAAATCATACAGATTTAGTATTATATCCATTTGTTTCCATTTTAAGTAGTGTTAAAACTTAGAATGCTTTAAAATTGACTCAAGCACTAATAAAATATATTATATAATAAAAAGTCCAGCATGGCTTCTGGGTTGGCTGATTTAGGAGCTCAGTGAAGTCCAGGTCTCGTATCCCTTTCTTTTCTTTCTTTCTTTCTTTTCTTTCTTTCTTTCTTTTCCTTTTTTTTTTTTTTTTTTTTTAAGACAGAGTGACCTAGACTAGAATGCTGTGGCCTTACCTCACAGCAACCTCCTCAAACTTCTGTGCCCAATAAATCCTCCTGCCTTAGCTTCCTGAGTAGTTGAGAATACAGGTGCCCACCACAATGCCCAGCTATTTTTTCTGTTTTTAGTAGAGACAGGCTCTCACTCTTTCTCGGGCTGATCTCTAAATCCTGACCTCAAGCTTTCTTTCTATCTTGCCTCCTGGAGTGCTAGATTATATGCATGATTATAACCATTCCTGGCCAGGTCCCATATCTTTTCATCTCATTGCTTTGCCTTCCACAGAGCGAGCTTCCCACACAGGTTTCCCCAGCAGTCAGGATCATGGTCACCACTAGTGACAAGGTACATGATTTCCTGCTTATATCCATCAGACAACAAATGAGTTTCTCCCCCGTAATTATGAAACAAAATTTCTTTCTTTTTGTTTCATTGGCTAAAAGTGGAACCCACTGCCAAGTCCCATTGCCATGAACTGATTGCTTAAACCAAGTTACCTAACTAATCCACACAATATACAGGAGATCACCAGGATTGCCAGAGACTAGTCAGAGCCCACCCAAAGACTGGAGTTGGGGTCACATGCAGTTTGTGGATGCCTGCATAAAATCAAGAGTTCTACTCTGAAGGAGGAAGAAAGGTAGGAGTCTGGGTAGGCAATCAACAGATCTTCTGGAAATAAAAGCTTTTCCTTAGAGTGTCCTAGAAAACATTTTGTACTGTGCCCTGATATATCTTGGATGGGCTGTAGGGGGCAGTAGTGGTTCAGCACTCAGTGAAATTCTGCCATGATGTTAGGGCTACTTCTCTGGGCAAAGTTGTTTTTTTTTAAGGGTCATCATTTTTTATCAATAAATCCTAACAAGTATTTTCATCAATTAAAATCATCACTGCTTCAAGTCGAGAGCACAGAAATAACAACTTGTCTTTTTATCAGGAGCTCATCAGAGGGTCTTTCTGTGCCTTTTACTTTACTCACAGAATAGTTTGAGCTAACAGAAACAGATTTGATGAATATATCTTCCTTGCCACTCCATCACCAGGGGTATGTTATAGAATGAGTGAACAGGCAAGAGATACTCCTATGAATTTATTCCACATTCTGTGAATTCATTCCATACAAAGCAGCCTGGTTAACTCTAAAATCAGTAGAAATATGAGCCAATAAACATGCCACTGCCGATTTAATCAGGAAGATTTCTTGGATAAGTTACTCTGAGCAGGGGACGAATGAGAGGGCAAGAGAGAAAGGGAAGGTATTCCAGACAAGAGGCTCCTGTGAACACGGAAGTCAGAGTGGTGATTATCCAAGAAGCTGGTGGTGAATGTGAAGATTGAAGAGACCAGGGGACTTGGTCACTAATGACTAAGGCCAGAATCTGACTTAGTGGGTATGAGAAGCCTGACGAAGGATATAGGAATAAAACTAACATTTGTTGGTTGTCTATGCCAGAATCATGTTGGGTGCTTTATATATTTAATCTTACTTAATCCTCACAAAAACCTGGCAAAGCAAGTAATGTCATTATCATTCTCTTTCTATGGGTGAGGATCAAACATCTTAAGTAATCACACAACTAGGGACTGGCAGAAGAATTTTAATCCAAGTCTGTTAACTCCAAATCTTGGTCTGTTCCCATTGCCTAATGCTGTCTCCTGTTGGAGACAGTCATTCCTCATTGCTGAATATCACTACAGTCACCTTCAAAGCACTCCCCACAGACTACTGCAGGAAGATGTGAAAGAAGGAACTGCAGTAATTTACAGGAGAAGAAGTAGCATACAGAGCTTATATGTAATGTTTGATTATGGAAATGGGGATGAGATAATGCATAGTTACAACTTATGAAGTTTGCTTTGGTTGCTCTGCTTGCAACCACAGTATAAAAGCCAAAACATCAGGAGTTAATGGTCCTTGCTAACTAGGGTAGCAATTAGACTAAGTAACATTGAAAGATATTTCTACATGCCTCTAGGAAGAGCCAAATTTCAAACTGTTTTAAGGCAAACTTAGGGCTCAACTCATTTGGAATCTGTCCTAACTGAGGAAAGAATTGAGTTAAAATTTCATTTTCTTCTCTATATTAATGATACAAGGAACATTTGAAAAAAAAAAATTTTTTTTCAGACAGAGTCTTGCTTTGTCATCCCGGTAAAGTGCTGTGGCATCATAGCTCACAGCAACTTCAGACTCCTGGGCTCAAGTGATCCTCTTGCCTCAGCCTCCCAAGTAGCTAGGACTATAGGCGCCCACCACAACACCCAGCTATCTTTAGAGATGGAATGTTGCTTTAGCCCAGGCTGGTCTTGAACTTGTGAGCTCAGGCAATCCGTCCACCTCAGCCTCCCGGAGTTCTGATATTAGAGGTGTGAGCCACAGCGCCTAGCCTAAATAATTTATTTTAAATTATAAATAATCTTATTCTAAAATTCAGAGTCTAAACAAACCTATTATTGTTAAGGTCAATTAACAAAGAATACAAACTATAAAGTGACTATTCACATAAAACTATACTTGACAATGGCATTCCATGAAATAGCAACTTCTCGGCTCGGCGCCTGTGGCTCAAGTGGCTAAGGCGCCAGCCACATACACCCAAGGTAGCGGGTTCGAATCCAGCACGAGCCCGCCAAACAACAATGATGGCTGCAACCAAAAAATAGCCAGGCATTGTGGTGGGCGCCTGTGGTCCCAGCTACTTGGGAGGCTGAGGCAGGAGACTCTCTTAAGCCCAGGAGTTGGAGGTTTCTGTGAGCTGTGATGCCAGAGCACTCTACCCAGGGGTACAGCTTGAGGCTCTGTCTCAAAAAAAAAAAAAAGAAAGAAATAGCAACTTCTCCCAGTCACCTTTAAATACATATTCAGCACTAATTTTCTTTTGATTACATGTGTTATAGTTCAGCTTGGTTTACAGGTCTCAATCGGGAATTTAGGGTAAAGATCATACTACTCACCTCTTAAAAGAAACTTTTTTAATGATTTAATTTCAGGGTGGCATGGTAAATGCTTGGTGAGTGGCAGCATGTTTGTTAAAAGCAAGTTTAACATTTTATGTTGCGACTATTGGAAAGGAATGAGATCTTGGCTCCTCCACTTGTTTGCTGCATAATTTCAAGAAAGTTCTTTAACATTCTGAGGGTTGTCAGTGATGCCTACTGAACAGCACTACTGTGAGGATCAAAAATAGCAATAAATGCAAAACTATCATTTAAGTACCATTTATTTTATTGGATAAATTAAATTACAACCGTACAAATATTTTAGAATGCTGTTAAGCCCTGTAACCATGTCAACCAGGGAAACCTTGATCACTGACTGTGAGCATTTGATATTAAGTAAATGACCTTCTTTCCTAACATAGTCTGTAATCCAATGGTCTCAAAAATTCAGACAGACAATCTATAAAATGTTCTTTCTTTCCACTGAAATGAAATTTAACAATGAAAAACACCCCAAAAGGCTGAGAAACTAATGCATCTTTTCTAGACTTCCACATTTCCTCCTCCCTTTTCATTAGCTGTTGACATTCCCTCGAGCAAGAAAAATATTTCTTAAAAATTTTAAAGAAATTTTAAGCACATCCATTCTGCACAACTGGTCAATGCTCATGTAACTCCCAAATAACTTGAGCAAGTTCTGGACTAAAAACAAATAAATGTATAAGATACCAGGAAGGACTCCACTGGGGGAAGAGCCAGAGGATACACAAAGGAAAGATGAGGGTAGATAATAGCTGCAGTTTCCATCTTGGGTTGGAAAGTTTGAGGGGAGAAAGGAACAACAACAAAAATCAGAAAGGCTGTAATTTTGGAGCATCCAGCAACAGTCCCTACAATGAATCCTGAAAGTGTGATTACTTCAGACACAGATGCTCCTTCAAACCTCCTCTCCTCTCAGGAGAAATGCAAAAAAAAGCATTTTTTAGATATTATCTGCAAGAGCTACTGTTGTGCTGGAGAACAAAGACTACCTGGTAAACATAGAATTGGCTTAAAGGTCAACTTTATTTTCATATAGCTTTACGTCATCCTACAAAATCCTTACCCAAGACTTTGCCCTGAATCCTGCCCAATGGGCACAGCAAAAAAGAAGAGAGAGGAGGAGAAATCAGGAATGTTCACTGCCAAGGTCCTCAAATTGGCAGCTTCCCCACCATTTTCAAATGAAGTGAACAGCAAACTAAACTGGACATTAGTAAGATAAGTAAGATTTTAAATAAAATCTAGAGATTTTATTAAATATAAGAATGATTCTTTGAGGACTATCATTCAGCTTTAAAGGCTTCACTGAGGGGCAGCCTTTCCTTTCTCCCCGCCCCACCCCCACCCCAGGGTGGTCATTCTACTGCTCAGTTCTTGTACTCAGGAAATGGAATAGAGTATCTTTTGAGAGCCCTGGAATCAGACATCCATAGGACTGAATGTAGGTACAATTGCTTACTAGCTGGGTGGTGCTACGAAAATTATGCAACCTCTCCATGCCTCTGTTTCCTTGTAGATACAATAATACCTGCCTCATAGAATTGTTGAAGTGTTGGTGCACTACTGAATATTTGACATGTAAAGATTCAACAAGCGTGGAGCAAGGCAAGATGGTGAACTACAGCTAGCTTTCCACAGAGGCTCCCATCCAGAAGGAGAATTAAAGGACAGAAGTTTAGCAAGTAAGCCAATAGTTCAGAGCTGAGCCAAGAGAGAATGCATACCAACTCTGCTGAGGTGAACTGTGACCCCCAAAATTCAAACAAAACATACAAAATCCACCACCAAGGGGATGCGAGTCCCCTCCCCCACAAGAATGGCTCGCAGTTTACTCCATATGAACAAGCAAGCAGAGTTCAAATGTCCTCCCACTCTATCCCATGGGAGAGACCCTCTAAAAACTGGACTTCCTACTCCTACTAGGGTGCCATGGCACTCTCCTGCTAGGCATAAAACTATAAAACTGTACATATTTACTATCTGCAACTCTGAACTTCCAGGACTCCCCCCACTCTCACCCTGAGGTCTGGAGGCCTGTCCTCCATGGAGTCCAGATTCTTGGGTATTTTCTTGAGAGGAGTGGAGGGGGCAGGGACTATTGCTGGTATGTGCTGATTCTGTGGTGCGGGAGTGATGAGAGGATGGTCAACTGAGAGGGAACCATACAGGAGCTGCAGTATCCTGAGTTGCAGAGCAACAGCCAACCGCAGCAGTGGGAACAATAAGGCTTAAACTCCTGAGGCCATTCTAGACATACATGCTCTGTCTCTCTGGGCAACGAGAGGAAGCCAGGCCAGAGGACTGCTCCACTGAGCCTAAGACACTTCCAGCCCTCAGGGGATCATAGATCATAGATCATAGATAAGACAAAGGGGGATGGGCCAGCAGAGGCTGGAACTGACACCTGAGTGTAAACTAATTGCTTGCTGCCTAGGGCTGACTTGTGGTTTTTATCAGCTCAAACAGTGACTGAACTGCAGGGGAATTTGGCTGGGACAGAAACAGATTCTGTGAAGTTGTTCTTTCCCATTCTGTCAGCAACATCAATCAGGCAGAGGGCTGGAACTGAGTGAACTGACCCAGCCTCCATTGAGCATGTGAGATTGTCAGGCCTCAATTTCCTCTGCCAGATAGTGGTAGAGAGTAAAGGCCTGGCTGAGGACCCAGATTTCTTGGTGACTGAGGTAGTCATGAACCCCAGGAATGCTTGCTTATTGGAGGGAACTGGATCACAGCCCTGAGTGGTTGCTGGTGACTGGGGGTGATGGAGGTGCAGGACAGGGAAGGAGGCATCAACCTCCACAGACTGATTCACTTGCTGGGTGGGTCCTCCTGCCCTCACAGAGCACTGGAGTGAGTCATATTTGAGCTACCAATAGATCCCTCCTATCCCTCCTATCTAGTTGCCAGAGACCTTTTGAACTCTTCCACCTGAGACTGGTGCTGACTGGGATAACTGAGTTGGATCTCTCAAACCAGGCCAACCACTCGAGGGCTACCCAAAGCGGTACCCTGGGTGTATGGTTGTGTGAAGGTTTGATTTTCCATACCCAATTGTTGTTTGTGGGGGGCAGGGCTACTTAATTGCTGGTATTTCTCCACAGCTGAAACTTCAACCCAGAGTAACTAATTCACTAGGGTAGGTCAGAGACCAGCTGAAAATAAGACAGAGCCACTGGCTCCCCCGGTAGCAGGTGAATTCCCCACGGTTTCTGCCACCCTCTCTGGGCCCCAGGTGGCCAGAGACCAGCTACTTGCTTGCTTGAGCCTCATGCTTCCCCAGTGGTAGGCAAATACCTTGCTGCTCCTGCTACCTTCTCCAGGCATTGGGTGGCCAGAGACTGGCTGCTTGCTTGATCCCCATGCTCCCCCAGTGGCAGGCAGATTCCCGACTGCTCCCCCGTCCTCTCAGGGTGCCACATAGCCGGACACTTGCTGCTTGCTTGCTTGAGCCCCATGCTCCCCTGGTGGCAGGCGGATTACCCGCTGCTCCCACCACCCTTGTCGGGCCCAAGCTCTCTAAGAACTGCAAGTGTTCGGTCAGTTGAGAGGGAACCATACCAGAGCAGTGGTACCCTGAGGCGAAGAGGAGCAGCCACAACAGTGGGAACAATAAGACTCACACCCCTGAGGGTTTTCCTGACAGACATGCCCTGTCTCTCTGGACATCCAGAGGAAGCCGGTATCTTCTCCGGTGGCAGCCACTGGAGGAACGATTCTGGGATGGACTCCAAATGGTGTAAATTCAACATGGGGTGGAATCACCATAAAAACTCAGGCAACATGAATAATCAGAGTAGATCAACTCCCCCAAGGAAAAATGGGGCAGATGCAATTGAAGATCCCATTCATAAACAGATGGCTGAGATGTCAGAAATCGAGTTCAGAATTTGGATAGCAAATAAGATTAACAGAATGGAAGAAAGAAGAGAATTATAATTTGAAGAAATTATTCAAAAAATGTCTCAAGAATTCAATGATTTCAAAGATAAAATGACCAAAGACTTTGAAACACTGATGCAAGAGTTTTTAGCTCTAAAGACCTGAAGAATATAGTAGAATCTCTCAGTAACAGAATGGGACAGGCAGAAGAAAGAATCT